>AYEL01072703.1:0-58387 GCA_000484575.1 Olivierus martensii
ATAAAAATTTTTTAAAAGTTCAGAAGATCAAGCAGAAAGATTTTGTTTATTCTTGAATTTTATATAGCTTCTTCTAACAAAATGAATAAATAAAATAAGAATACTCTAATTTATTAATCAGTATAAATATTTTATGAATTAAGAATTTTTCGTAAATTCGTGCGATTATAAATAAATTCCAAAATTGTCATTTTTATATGAGGCAAGCATACAAAATTATAAACCTTTTTTTTTAAATAATCATTTAACAAATTATTTTTCAGATACTTTAATTAAGAATTATAAGAGTTGATTACTTAGAATTCACAAGAAATGAAGATATTTTCATTAATTATTATATAATCACATAGATATTTTAAATTTCTATATTATGGTAAGCTAGATCTATATCTTAATTCCTATTGAAAAAATGAATACGCGTTCTTTTTTCTGTTTAAATTTTCAATATGGTCTAATTATTAGATGGTGAAGTGACTGTTCTAAATTTTAAAAACTTTGTATCTTTGAAACAATTTGATACTCATAAATTATGATACAGTATATTCATGTGAAAGTTTTTTCTTTTGAAAAAGTAATTCTATAATGCTATTTATAATTGATAAACGATTTACTTATATTTTCAGACATTAATTTATTTTACTTAGTTTATTTTTTATTTAAATATTTTTTATAACTAGATTTCTCTTAATATTATTTTTTTATTATGTAAATAAATATTTAAAAAATGATAAACTATAAATTATATCATATTATCACTCATTTTATATATAATATAATATTAATCAGATCCATTGATACATAAATAAATTCAAATTAAAATTTCATAAAATAATAATTTCATGAGACATCTAGATTTTTTTATCTAAATAATTATAACGCATATTAAACAAATTTCTTGGATTATGCCAAACTGTATAGTTTTTATTTTTATACAAAAAACCAATTATATCATATTTATGAAGAATAATTTATATTCATTTGTATTTGCACCTGTAGCTAACTTTAAAAAATTAATTGGTTAATGATTAATTTATCTTTCTTAATATGTAAATTTGAAAATAATGTTAAAAATTACATTTTTTTTCAATTCAAAATGCATTTTCGGATTTATTGAAAATACTCGATTTTCACAATATTGCTAATATGATAAGAGAAAAAATATACAGTATTCATATATTTTGGAGCAATATCTTGGGTAAATATTATCAAATATGAATGAAATATATATACATTTTAAGACCCTTTAAGGAATCATATCTATTGAAAATAATTGTTATTGCATCATATCTGACTGGATATCTGTCTGTCAAAGCGATAAATAATGAAAAATTTTAGCCAATTTGAATGAATTAAGTCTAATTCATTAGATGGATATTTTAATAGGCTAATCTTACAAGTTAGATTAAGCTGCTATATCACTCGAAGGAATTTGCTTTATCTGGCGGCAGCTACTTGTAAAACCCATCATAGGCTGGCCAGAACCACGATGAAGTCAACCGGAAGGTAACATTTTCAATAGACCTAATTCTTTAGATGGTCTTAATAATATATACCAGGATGCCAAACTCGCGGTCTTCAGCACTCTTCAGTGATATCCACTCCATTGCCATAAACGTTTTTAACCATTATATATTTTACATACTTTAACTATTGTACATAATTCATAATTTATTCATTGATAATATATAAATCCTCGTTAATTCGAATGATAAAGTAAATAAACATAATTTTATTTGTTTTCTTTACTTTACTTACAGAATATATCTATTTTTTTTTAATTTTATTCTCCTATAACACAGCTATTTTTATAAAGTGCAAACACTTAGGAATGTAAGCAATTGGAATGTTTAATGGCTGCTCTCTCAATTTTGCTCTCTTTCATATGCGATCCTCTTGACATTCATTGTTCATTAAATTACCCTCAGTAAAATTTGAGTTTGAAACCCGTGATTTATATATTATATATTAGTAATTTCTAAAGTGTGGTGCGTGCATCCCTAGGAGTATGTAAGAATTTTCAGGAGTGCATGTTTTTTGCGCCTTATAATAAATATCTGTTGTAAGGAATTCGTGTTATTATTTTTTATTGATAAAGGGGTGAACGATTAAAAATATTTTGAGACTGTTACTATATATATTTTTTATTCAGATTATATAATATTCATTCAAGATATTATCCCAAAATATATTAATATTTTTTCTCTTATTATGTCAATAATATTGAACCGATATGGATCATATTCAGCTAATTAGTTTGGTTCTCTAGTGTGATCTAATTGCATAAGTGAGTTTTATCAATTTTATCGTGATGGTGGATGGGCAATTCAACAAATATACTTAATTCATATACAGTACTCTTTTATTCCATTGGAACGGGAAGGATTAATAAAAAATTATAAAAACGATAAAATTATGAAAAATTGCAACTCGTATTTTTAATTCTTTTATTTATTAATTTTGTAAGTCATGAGAAATATTTTAAAAATTTATAGTATTATTCTATCCAGTTAAACGCGATTATATTGTAATTAATTAAATTCTGTTTATATTTATAAAACCTATGCAAAATATTATATTTTAAATTATTCGTTATTCAACTTATTTTAGAAATATAAAAAAAAATGAAAGAATTAATATTAACGGTTCGAAATCTTCGAATAAAGTAATATTAATATTCTCGTGTTTTTCATACTAGATATTTCTTTTTGATTCTTTCTTTGAATGGCACTTCCGAAATAAAACCGGCCCTATAATCTATTAACTATTTATAAATAGTATTTTTCTCTTTAAATAATATTTTATAATATAAAATGTACAAATAATTTATTTTTTAACAATAATTTAGTTCTATATTAATTTTTATTATAAATGTTTAATAATAAATAATGTACAAGTAAAGGCCGAGAATTTACTTTTATATTGTATCACGTTTCCAATTTTTACAACATTTAATTGGCAGTAATCAACTACAGTATTATTTTTTGCTATTATAAAAAACTTGTCTGTAATAATTAAATTAAAGTAAATTTGAAAACAGCTTTAGTACCTGCCAAGTGACTGTTTAATTCTTCTGGTCGTTGTTGAGATGTATCTGCGTATCTTTCATTGTCTGAAAATATTAATTTTATTTCATTAATACAATTTTAAAAAAGGTTAGTAATGCTAGTTTAATCATTGAACTGTTTTATTTCTCATTAGTAGCAGAATGTTTAAAATTAGTGAATTAAGTAGAATTAGTGACAGAAGAATTTTTCAGCTTTTATCACTTAATAATTTTTTTCTTTTCGAAATGCGTATAGAAAAATAGTTTTTTTATTCAATAAAAAGCTATTTTTCTATAAGCATTTTGAAAATTGAATATACAATATCATAATCCGATTTGCCATAGCTTGCAAATCCAAAACAAAAATATATATAAAACTGATCCTTTTCAAGTTTATAAATTAAGCAAGAGCAATACCAGAGATAAATTCAATAAATAATAATTTTTGTAAAATTAAGAATTAAGTAATACTGAAATATAATAATTATATCGATTTTTATGTGAAAACCTATATTATTAACAAAATATAATCCAATATAAGCGATAATATTTATTTATTTAATTATAATTTTTAATATTTACTTTAGCAAAAGTTTGCAACATTAAATTTGCCAAAAAACAAAGTGATTTAAAATTTATGTTCCTGTCAACATCTTTCGGAATCGAGTTGAAATTAAAATAAATTTGATGTAACAATGGATTTTTTTTTCAATTTCTCTATTTATTAAGAAAATAATAGGATTTCATTGGTTTAATTGCTGTATATAATTTTCATAATAAGCTATAAAATTTAAATGAAAATTTCGTTTCGCAGTTGAAACAATATTTATATAATGTTGTTTAAATTATATATTATTATTATTATTTGAATATCATAAAGTTTTATACCAATTTATTTAAAAAATTTTTTTGAATTCTTTGAGAAACAAAAATAATTTAATTGGCATTTATGGTTTTTCTGTTAATATAAAAATATTTTAAGATATTTAGTCGAATATATTGGAGTTTGATATTCTAGTATTCATAATCATTATTCTACATCAGAGATGTTATAATGATATCATAATTCTACGTACCGAAATATGAGCATGAAGGAAATTCATTTCTAGGATACCAAATTCCATTCGCTGTTCGACACTGAAGAATGATTTCTGCTCGCCTTCCTGGAAAATAATAATTCGTTCTACACGTTCCTGTACAATTCCTATAAATATAATGATATATTGGAATAATTATTATAGTACAATTTGTGAATCTAATTTATTATTAGAGCATAATTTGAAACAAAAAATCATCCGTAATTATTCTTACATTCCTAAAGCATCATATTTGCAGTTCACATATCCGCCAGCAGGAGCATCTTTCCTTCCGCATTTGTTTAAGGTTACTGAGATTAAACAGAAATATAATTTTTACTTTATAGAACAGCGTAAGTAATATGATTATATATTATTAAATTTTTATAAATTTATAAATGTAAAAAGAACATCTTTCGTTTTATTCCTATTCATATTTTGTGAAAATTTACAAAATAACACTTACAATATATATCAAGATAATTCAGAATTTATTGATTTAATACCTGCTAACTGATGACTTATTTGTTGCTGTTGCTGCTGAGATGTATCTGTGTATCGTTCATTATCTGAAAAACGTTATTTTATTTCATTTATTTTGATTTATATGCATTTGACTTTAGTCATTAACACATTTATCATTAAGCAGAAAAAATAATATTTTATTCATTTTTCACTCAAATTATATTTATCATGAGTTACTCTAGATTAAATGAATTTATTTTATTACAGAATAAACGTTTAGAAATTATAATTTTACGTTTTAATATTTTCTTATTGATATTTCAACAAACCAAATGGTGAACAAGCGGGATATTCTCCTCTAGGAAACCAAACTCC
Source organism: Olivierus martensii (assembly GCA_000484575.1). NCBI lineage: Eukaryota > Metazoa > Arthropoda > Arachnida > Scorpiones > Buthidae > Olivierus > Olivierus martensii. Next base: position 4,960 of record AYEL01072703.1, read on the forward strand.
ATTTTCTGTTCTGCATTGGAGAACCATTTCTCTTTTCCCATTTGGAAAATAATAACTTGTTTTGCAAGTACCTGTGCAATTCCTATAATTAAAAATGTCAGTTTTTATACGATACTTTTTATGGTAAAATGGACGGACAAAAACAAATACTTACATACTCACAGCATCATATTTGCAAAAACTGTAGCCCGATATGGGAGCTTCTGGCTTTCTACATCTAATCAAAGTTACTAAAATATTTAAAATCATTTAATTAAAAGTTTGATTAACTTATGATAATTCTAAAATGAAATAATTATATGAAAATGTTTTTCATTTTAATAATGATAAAGTATTTGTCGTACAATTTCTTCTCATTCTTATTAATTTAAATTATATTATAAAACTTTCTTTTAAAGTAGGAATTGTTTCATTAATAGGTTACACCCATCACCCATATAAGAATACAACAATTTATATTTTGGTTTTATATGTTATCCTGGCAATAAGCACGGAATGCATAGAACATCAAAAATTGTCTGAAGAGATGAAAAAAGAGAAGGATAAGCTTCCAATTATCAGAAAAATCAAATAAAATAGTTCTTTATCTTGTTAGAAGTAAAAGTTGAGTAAGATCGCAGAAATGAATAAATCATTAATAACAAGATTTAGTTCAGTAGGAATCTAATCCCATTTATATAATGGAACAAATTACACTAAAAATATTACAGACTATAGCCTGGACTAAGATATTATCAACATCGTTACTTTATCTGTTTCAGATATTGCAAATGGGGATTAATAAACTCGTATTGGGACTAAGGTTTATATAATTGCCTGTATGTACAGTTCGTTCCAAAAAGTTTGTCACCCGCTTCGCAGGGGCTGAGCTTACCGGAAGTTGATCGGTTATAGTCTGTTAGTTCGAATCTGCATAGTGGAAGCTAAAAATGGATGTGTCCGTTCTGACAAAGAATAGGGGTGAGGTATACGAATGAGATGGGTCGATTACAGCGCTCTGAACTGAAAAGACTAATCGCTCACTATTTCAAGCAAGGCAGACTTTCTAGTTATGAATTGAGTAAATAACACTACTGAAAAGACTAATCGCTCACTATTTCAAGCAAGGCAGACTTTCTACTTATTAATTGAGTAAATAACACTGTAATATCATATTTTAAATTTTGAATATTGGTAATTATGAGGATGATATTTACAGATTTATTTTTTTAAATTCTAATATGCTAATATAAATATACCGTATTTGTTTGCCGCCATATACAGTATATATATATTTTATATATTCTAGTCGAGGATAAGAATGAAATTTTATTTGCATAAATGTGAATTTTTGAAGTTTAAATTGAAAAAAGATTTCATATCGAGAATAGCAGCAATATTTATGAATCATAATAACTAGTTTTTTAAGTAGTATATATATATTCAGAAAGAATTATTTGGATAAATCTGAAGCAAATGCATATTTATATATGACTAGTTCAAAATAAACATTTAATGATATAATTAATAAAGTATTTCATAAGAAATGATTTTTTAAAATGAAATTTTGTAAAAACTAAGATTAGCATTTACTGTATATCTTTACAAATCGAGTCCAATTGTTTTATAATGTTTTGGGTGAAAACAATAAAAATACAAAGCGAAAGATAGTTATAACTTTATTAAAATAAATAGAACATAATACGTAAATATAAGTAACAATTGAAATCTCTCATACTTTATCTTTATACCGAACTTTCAGAAAGACATGGTAGAACATAAACTATAAGTTTGACTATCGAATACAAATATAAACTCTTATTAGAAAAATTAGCAGAAAACCAAAACAGATATAACACAAAATTCATTTTGACACTCACGTTCAATTTTTATATTTTCTTTTTTAAATCCGATGATTAAGTTGTCATGGAAACGAAACATATATCGTTTGGTTTTTATCATTTGGTCAATTAACGGATATTAAACACTTTATCAACGAGAATCGATTGGAATAGTTTTTAATTTTATTACAAACGCAGAAAGAAGTATACATTTTCAAATAAAACATCTTAACTTCTTTTTCAAATAATAAAATAAAATACTTCCCGTAGTCGCCATTATGCTTGGTACTTTAGCAACTTATCGCTTAATTACTCGTTTAGTTATGACTATATAATGCTGCATTTTGCGTAAATTAATAACAACATAAATTAAATTGTAAATAATAAATTGAAACTTTCCTAATAAATGCTCAAAATCAATTTTCGGAAAAACTGATTGAACACCTGTCATTAAGCCTACCTAACCCTGTTGCTTAGAAAAAGTAAATGGAATCGTCCAAAGCTCCGCAAACTCGAATTCGCCCCTGTAATGATTAATCTCATTGGTTTGTAAGTATTGTAAGGAAGCCGAACATCTTCCGCTTAGGTGACAAACTTTTTGGAATGAACTGTACTATGAAAGTTTTATCGGCCAACAGTTTAGTTGGATCAGTCGATATATAGAAATATAGGCAATGCATATATCACCGATTAGAAATTGAATCTGTTTTGTTGTAATCGATCATAAAATGATGACCAACAAAACTTTCGGCTGACATTTTGACCGATTTTATATCCAGATTTGAATGCAGCTATGCACACTATCAAATAATTCGAGTTAGGAACGCGTCCCTAGTTTCTACATTTTTCGATAGAATTTTTATATATAATCATGAAGGAGTGAAACTAGATAGAAAAATTGTTTCAGTGAAAGATAAGTCCAACTGTATATGTTTATAAGAAAATATATAATAATAACTAAAGCACAAACACAAGTTATTTTCATCAAATCGATTTTCAATAATGTTTTTTAAGTTTTACGCCGCTTTCTATCATATTCCAAATGGAGCGGCAGGGCTTTTACAAAGTCTACATCCGTGAAGGAATCGGTCATCAGATAAAAGATGAGGTTCAATGGACAAAGCTCGGACTCATCCTGAAAAAAATGCAGAATTATAGTATTTTGTATTGATCCAGTCCTCCAGATATGCTCATTTACATGCGACTATCTGGTTAACTTTGGACAGCATTATAGACTTTGTTGCAACTTGTCTGCTGATAGGTTTGTTCATAGTGAACATAAATCACTATAGAAAAAGCTTATTAAAAGGTTAATGCGCACAAATAATAGTTTGACCGATTGAACTGTCATACAGATGTGAAGTTCGTAGTGCCTAGAATTGCTGGCTCGAGTTAGATTCTAGGCTCAAGTTTTCTCAAAAATAAACAATGACCAAAACTCCAGTTTTTTAATAAGTTCGAGTTTACTCTTTTAAAAATCCTTAAAATTGATCCTTTAAAAGATTTTTTAATGATAAGCATTATATACTGAGCAACAAAAAATTATTTCGTGAAACGCAAATGCCAAAGTAATGATTACGAAATAATGCAACCCTTTCCATTTATTGTTATGATTTACTGTTTATTTTTATTAAATTAAGAGATTTTGTTCTTGTAATTTTGAAAATAATTAAGGGGACGACTACATCTATTACCAGTTTTCTAATACAGTATTTGAAATCAGTTATTTTAGAAACAGAAAAAAGAAAATAGTCGTAATAAAATTCTGTATAGTGGACAGTCGAAAGCCCTTATTTGCAACCTCGTGATAAGTGAAGATTAATTTGCAATCTTTGCAGTTACTTGAAGCACATTTTAGAGTTCTCTTATTTTACTGCTAAACGTGTACGACACTTTAATTGTTTTGTTTTAATCATTAAAATTTTATTAGAAAGAATTTTAATTATTATAGGTTTTCTTATCAAATAGTGCAGATAGTGATATTTTACACAAATTTAATGTAATATTATGTAGTTTTTCTTTTACATATTTTCACTTAATTTCACTTAAGTTATAGTCTTTTATATTATTTTTGCTAATTAAGTTTACAGTTTTATTTTATTTTTTTGATGGAATTGATGATGATGTTTCATTTTATTTTATGTGGTTTTATCATGTACTCTTTTTAAAGTTTATAAATATTATTGGTTATCGTATATTTTTCTTCGTTGCCTTTTTATAATGTCTTTATAAAATAGTTTTTTATTATGATTATTGTACTTGATGTAATTTAGCCAGGTGAGCCAAATATCCCAAAATAAGAATAAAGCATAAACTTATAATTATGGACATAATTAGATTGATCGGTGATTAGTGTATTTCAAGCGCACCGAGTTAATAAATAATATCAAAAAAGCTCGAGTTTTTCCGAGCTTTTCTTTAATTTCAGCTTCGTCAGCTCGAATTTCAGCATCCCTAGTAGTGTGCGACGGTCATAAGACAAATTTACGCAGTGTATATACCACAGGACCTTTTCCGCTATATCCTCTATACCTGACCGACCAATTCATTACAGTATTTGCTGTACATAAATACTGTAGTTTAATGTTTCATTTAGTTATTCTCTACAATTCTATGTCACTTTAGTGGCACTCCCTATGGTAGAGAGGGTTAGTAGAAAAATTGATAGAGTGTAGTTTCGTAGTTAGAATCTTTATAACGCAGCATAAGGATGACCAAAACGTGCAGCTTTACGCAAAATCCCTTTCTGTTTTACAAAAGACCATTTGACCAAAAACCAAGCGTTGAAGAATGAATCTGATCTGGAAGCCTTCTGCATGCTCTTTCATTTCACCCATTTTCATCCTCTTCACTCCCTCCCAACTCTTCTATTATATCCTCTCCTATTCCCTACCTCCTCTTTCTTTAGGCTAAACTTCTGAATAGGGCCTTGTTATCAATCTACAATACAACATACTGTTTATATGTATAAAAATAGAACACTTTACTAAATATATATAGAAAATTGTTTCTATTTTTGTTTTCTTTCGAAATTTTCGGTTCAATCCACTTGTATAAAGTCATAAAAATAGTCTTTTTGCTCTCCAAATTATGAGTTTTATATAAATCTGCAAATTACTTTTATTGTTTAATTTATTTAAATATTCTTCGCATAAATATTTTAATAGGTAGTTAATAAATAGATATATTTTACATTTTATTTAATATTATAATAATCATGAATACCTGCATAAATCTTTTCTTCATTTCCTCCCTGAGATGTTTCAACATTACCACCATAATCTGAAATTATTAAATTATTTAAATAAAAGCATTTCTCTAATTTATAAGGCAAAGTAAACAAGCCCAATGATATTGATTCAGATTTTTTATAACCAAAATTATAAGCTCATTTGATAAAACAATTTTAAATTCAAATAATATACTTTCAGACTTTACGGAATTCTTGAATTATGAGAATTATGCAAAGCATATAGATGCAGAATTACTGATGATCAACAGTATGTTTTTATGTAATATCAATCTTCTATAAATCAGAATGCCTATCAATCCTATTTATTATCGACATAATTATACTTCTGCTCATAAAATTTATGTTAGAATTTTGTCAAAAAATTTATATAAAAGTTTTGAATCCATTCAAACCTCGGTTCATGAACTTAATTCGTTCCTGAAGGTCGTTCGTAAACTGAAATGTTCGTAAACCGAAACTATTTTCCCCATAGGTATTAATGTAAAATGAATTAATCCAAGAAATAACAACAAGCACTTGAAACAGGTTAAATACACTATTTAATTATTAGATATATATAATATATACTAGGCCTACATATACTAATAATAATATTATTAGTATATGTAGTATATATTATATATATCTAATAATAAAATAGTGTATTTAACCTGCTTCAAGTGCTTGTTGTGATTATTAGAAGCAGCAGAACTCAGTTTTTTATAGTTATGAATTAATCCGTTCCGGACTCAGATGATTGCTTATCTAAACTTTTACAATAATACTTTGTGCACAAGTTCTTAACACAAAATCAATGGAAACCATTAAACCTATCATAAAAAAATAAACACAACACTAAGCAGATCAAACATAGACGAAAACTTGATTTAGTTTTAACGTATTTGTATGGACGCATAAATGAAAGGTAGTGAGGAAGTGAAATGTTATTGCTTGGAAGGGGATTCTTTTTCTTTTTTCTGTCTCTTGGCACCATTCGACTCTGCTTCAGACCCACTGGGCCTCTGTCTCACTAAAAAGTTGTCCAGTGTGATTTGTTTTTATCTACGTTTTAAAATATTTCTAAAGTACACATAGCATTATCATTGAAAATGTGTATGTTGACGGCTTGCGCGTTCGTAACTGCAGACACAGTACGTCATCCGAGACTTTTTGTGTTCGAAAAATTTGTTCGTAAACCGAATTGTTCGTGATCCGAGACGTTCGTGAACCGAAGTTTGACTGTATCTTGAGAGAATGTGATTTTGACAGATAATAAAAATGAAGATACTATATTTTTAATAGCATATCATTCGATTCAAAAACTGATTGGAGATATAAAGTTTTAAAAGACTAAAATTGAAAAAAATATCAAATTTTAATAAAGAAATAAATAAAAATTATATCAGATTATGTAAAATTTATAATTTAATGAAATTCTTTGATTAGATTAAATTTGATTTCTTTAAATAAAACTAATAAAATAATTATTATTAAGCTTTATGTAAGTCGACTAGATGATCATGGTAGAAGCGTACTGTACTTCCATTTTTGAAGGATCTAGGTCCAATTCCCAGGTTTCCATACCTCCAAAATTTTTCGGGATGGATCTGAGCCCGGCTAATTGAAACCCATCCTTCATCTGCGGTTGAACCCATCAGAGTTGTGGACGGCCTTTCATGGGCCTTGAAATACCCTGCCTCTTAATGCCTGCAGAGTGGGAAGCGGCGTTAAGCCACACAAGTTAAAAAAGTCTTTATATAATTTAGACTTTAATTAGGTCCCATACCTTTATATAGATATCAATTTTCTTTTCTTAATTTATGAATTTAAAAGGAAAATAATTTATAATACGTACCGCGTCTAACACAAGTTGGAAAATTTTCTTGAGGATACCAATATGCATCTCTAGTATTACATTGTAGTATCATTTCTGTCATGCCATTTGGAAATGAATGACCAGAATCGCAAGTTCCTGTGCAGATCCTATAATTTATCAATAATTCGTTATTATTAAAATGGTATAATTATTAATTGATAAAATTAATTAAAAAATAAATTACATTTTAGAATGATCGTAAGTACAAGAAATTCGACCTGGTATTGGGGAAGGCGGTCTTTGACATCTACTTAGTGTTACTAAAAATAAAATATAAATTATATCAATTCGTTAATTTTTTATATCATTATTATTTATTATTATTATTATTCTGTAATTCTTCAGAAACATACATGCAAGAGATCCACTATTGCTTCCTTGATAATCCTCATTATGGGTTTCGGACGGTTGATTCCCTGCATTATCTATATTAAAATATATTAAAATATCTGTAAAAATTCTATATTAAAATTCTAATTCAAATTTTAAATACAGTATAATAACTATCAATAAATATATAACTTAAAATTCATTACAAAAGCATTTATTTAATTTTGAAATAAGCTAACAAACAATGAAATTAATTTCCTGTCAGTTTTATAATGGATTTAAGAACTGTAACGTGATATTGGATAAATTTGAATTGCAGAAACATCAATTATGAGACTAAAATCAATATTTATAAATAACTCTAAATTTGTTTTAAAAGGAAGATGTTTTCGTATTAATTTATATCAACAATGAAGAGATTGATTTTTAATTTTGAATAATGATTAGTAGTCATAGTTTATCTGCAAAATTTCTAGCATTTTATTTGTCATAAAATTAATTAAAGAATAGTAATTGTTTATCTGCTTTATTTAATTTTTCTCAAAATTAATTTAAAGTAAAACAAATCAAAAAATGAATATATAGTCCTGTATTTTCTTTCATAATAATTCATAAATAACTTTTGAAATAAATGTAAATAGTAATAGATATGAGAACATAAATGAATCTTGATTCCATTTTGGTATATTCAGAAAAAGATGTCAGAAATTATAATAATTTCACATCCAATCAAAAACATCTAATATATAAAAAAATCAGCCATCTGCACTACTAATAAATTATGATATTTGTCAAAGTATAGAAACAGTTTAATATTAAAATTAATATGAACAGCTGTTTAGTACGTGAAATATGAATTCTAAAAAAGTTATCCTTTTGATAATAATAAAATTTCTGAAAAATATATAAGAGATTAGTTGAATTAGTCTACGGGCCTTGCGTTTTGACAGGTCGAACAGAAAATTTTTAAAAATACTACTTACATCCAATGCAATCGGGAAAAGTACTAGTCGGATACCACAAAGCCTTTATAATATTACATTGCAACTGCATTTCGGATTTACCTCCAGGGAAATAATATCCCGAATTACATGTTGCTGTACAAAACCTTTTTAAATATAAACATAATTAATACAAGTAAAGTTAAAAATTTATATACTACACTTATTTATTTCATACTGATTATGATATTAACTTACAAGTTTTCGGAGTCATAATAACATCTAATAGCACCATATGCCGGAGGATTCGGTCTTTTACATCTCTTTAGCGTAACTAAAATTTATTTCAAATAGAAACAAAATATAAATTTTCAAATCTTTTCAAAATTAATTAATCATAATTATTGTTACGATTATTGTTTATTGTTAATATTACATTTGATACTAAAGTTTACATTTATAATAAACCTAAAAACGTTACTGTTTAGTGACACTTTGCCATTTTATATATTTTACAAAAATGGTCTTTTGTGGTTACTTTTCCGTAAATTTGTTAGATTTTTCACAAAATATCTCAAGAATAAAACGTTAACAGCATTAAATTTTAGATCAAATAGGCCTATGTCCAATTATTTTAATCCAAAGAGCCAACTATAAACATCTTGTTGCGGCTGCATCTGTACAATTCATTCTGATGTCATTATAATAAAATTAATATTGTAGTTACTTGCCAAAAGAACTTTCTTTTGGCAAATAAATTAAATTTAAAAAATTAAAATCTCAGATTTTCAAATAAGTTTATTGCAATTATATACAGTATAATTATATACAAACTGATATAAAAATTATTTTTTCATAAGAAAGTTGATATTTTAATTTTAAAATATTTTAAAATGGAAAAAATATTTCAGAAATGTATATACATAAAAATTTAAAACAATATTTAATTTACTAAGCAAAATTTATTTGCTGGCCAATTTGAACAGCCGTTTTAGACGATCGATTCTTTTTATTCCAATTATTCAATGACTATTTTTGTAGCCATTTCTCGGTCTTGTTACAAGATGATGATGTTTGACATTTAAAAAAAATTCTATATGCAATATTGAATTCATATGATAGAAATATTTTGAAATTATTTCTATCATATGAAAAAAAAATCATTAAAAATATTTTTTCTTTGTAAGAAATGGATAAAATATTTATTTTCAATAAAAGTTTTACTTATATTCTACTTTTATCGGAGATGCATTAAAACAATTTAGTTTGAGCCAGAAATATATTTTTTATGTATCCATTATATGCAGGAAAATACAGTTTTTCTACTAATTTCATAAAAATGAAAAAATGGATAACATTTGTTGCCATCAAAATCAAAACGATGTCAAACGAAATTTAAAAATAATGAGTTCGAAATTGAGATATATATTATTTATAAACTTTACTAAGTTAATTATAAAATATACAGTGACTCTCATGGTTATTCGTACGAATAGTGAAATCTTTATTTATCCGTTACATGTGTGTATTATCATAGGTACAACGGATGTAACCAGGACTGGGAGGAGGCGGTCTTTTACATGCATGTAAGGAATCTGAAAATTACCAAAATATACAATTGATTTTTAATATTTTAAAAATTAATTATTTAACTTTAAGAAATAAAAAATATTTTAAAATAATATGCATTAATCAATTATATTAATTATTACAAATAATCGTATTACATCATCTTTTGTGTTATTAATAAATATTATAACCCTATCCTACATATCTGATTGGTATGTGAACTTTGAATTTAAACTTCATTTGTAGAAATAAATATTTATCTTTTTCTAATATAGATTACTACAACAACTAGAGATTATTATGACACGTTTGGGACATACTGACATACAAATCTATCTGTTATATAAAATTATTTCTTAATTCTTACCGAAATGGGTTTCGCTTCCTCCATGTTGACACACTGAACAACTATAACGATGTAATTTAGAACCGCTAAAAAATTTAAATTTAAATTAATATTTACCGTAAAATAACATTATTCAAGATCAAAAAATATAAATAATTAAGATGTTTTTTAAATTTTATATTTAATTTTTTCAATATTTTTTCTTTTAAATATCATAATTTTAATTTAATGATATAGAAATATTAACTCATAATATCAACAGGAAAAATCATAAACTGTTTTAAATATTCTATATGATAATATATTCTTTTTTTTATGCTTATTTATCATTATCTTAACTATTGAAAATTATTATATCAATATACAGTTCGCTATAAAATATCGAATCAAAGTTATTAAAATAAATTAATTATATATAAAATATTCTGATATTTTCCACGAAAAATTATTTAAAATAATTTATATAAAACATATTTCTATAAATATCTATTGAATTTTTAATTGTCATAAAATGACTTTGACTATATTATTTTGGCTTGCGATACTTAACAAAATTCATCATAATAAATTGACCAGATTTCAAATAATCAACATTATTTGATTTATAATTACAATTAATTGATTATAAAAATCTAAAACTATTTTTCAATATTATATTTTATTTATTGTAAAATTTTCTATTTATATAAATATTACAAAATATTTTAAAATTGCATTAAATAACTTCACTTAATTAAAAAATTTCAAAGTTGTTTTTCCATATAAATTACAAAACTTTGACTCATCTTTGAAATTTTTATAACTGAATGAAGTAATTTAAAACGTTATTATAATGTTAATTCAAACCCTTTAAATATTTACAAACCTGAATGATCATTGAGATTTTGATATCCAGACTGATCATAAGGCCGATAATCTATTCATAAAAATATAAATAAAAGTATATAAGAAAAAAATATGATCACTTTTATTATCAAATAATAATTTGTTTTTTAAGCAAAAGTAAAACAAAATGTATACTTTTTTAAATTGCGTTTAATGAAAGTTACAGAATAAATTATAAATACTATACTTTGCGAAACACAGTCCGGAAAACTTCTTATCGGATACCAAACAGCATCGCTTGACGAACACTGAATTTCTATTTCTGTTCTTCCATCTGGAAATTTATAACCTGACGGGCATTCGCCTTTACATTTCCTTAAAAAGTTATAAAAATTGAATTATTAATAGATTTGTTCTTAGAGAAAAATTAGGAGCATTGATTTATTGAAATTAGATTATTTACCAATTTATTTATTTTTATTATTTTATAGTTTTTATTGAAAACTTATAAAACTAAAATAAATTATGTTTTATCGTATGCTGTGTTTTTCTATCTAGAGCAGCGTTTCTCAAACTTTTTTCATTCAGGACCCCATTTTTCATTACGAGATTTTTCGCGACCCCATTTTTAATTACGAGATTTTTCGCGACCCCAGATATTAAATATGAAATAAAACATACAAGTACATAATTCATTTACACACTTATTAAGATGAACAAAATCAGCAAACTACACTGAAAATTCATATGTTGTCATACGTTAAATATTGGGCGTTTGTGAAATTACATATAAACTGAAATTCAAGTGTTTGAATTTAATTTTTGCGACCCCAGCATTTCTCTTCGCGACCCCTTTTGGGGTCGCGACCCACAGTTTGAGAAACGCTGATCTAGAGTAAAACATGATTTTCTGAAATAAATTCAATATGAAAATAAAACAATTAGTTATTTACATTTCATTAAAACAATATATATTCTGAAAGATATGATTCACATTTCATAGAATAATCTATTCATGTCAGCATCATAAATATAGAATATTTTAAAAATTTATATAAGGTGCTGAAATCTTTTGAAAAGAATTTGACTCACTCCGAAATATCCATAGTATATATAACGCCATAGGAATTCCATTCTACGTGTTTCTGACTAGAATATCCAACTTACATTTGAGCTGGAAATAATCTTTACATTAACTCTGGTGATCCATACCGCTTGCACTCCTAGTCTTATCTTTATTTTGACTCTATTTTTATCGGAAAAAGCTGACTGTTCAGTATAGTCAGTTTTCTTGTACGGAAAATATAATTTGTGCTATGGAGACTTACGTTGTCTATTCAGTGATTTTAAAAATTCACTAACAGTTATGGAAGGAAAAAATCTGATTAAATCCTCCATAATAGAGAAAAACAAATTGCTTAAGATTGATGAATATATCATATGACTTCTTCTATTGTTGATTTGACATCTTTTTAAAATTTAAAAATGATCAGAATTGAGTTATTATTATGTCGTTGATATCGATTCGATTTTAATCATTTCCATATTTAATACTCTGGTGGACCCAGCAACATATGCATATTTCATTTATTGATATATATAAATCTACATCTATAAATCGGATTATATTTATACAAGATATTGCCTCAAAACACTTGAACATCTTTTTCTTATTATGTTAGTAAGATTGACCTGCATTTTTAATTTTCAGCAGGCTTGGCTTCTGATAGATCATAATTAATATAAGTGAATTTTATTGAATCCGATAATTATACGATTTATCATGATGATGGACGGAGGATTAAATGTAATCCATTTATCTTTTTTTATGACATTTTTCAATGGAAAATATAAAAAAAAAAAATGAAAGAGAAGAAACTTCACTTAAACAATACAATCGAGATGGGAAGATAGCATAATAGAAATATTTTCTATTTTAAATATCAAAAGAAATCCATAAAGGAACAACAAAATTATTGATGTAACAACGTTTCTGCATTTTGTAAAACAGAAATTTTAAATTTTTTTCTGTCTCCTCAAATTTAACGAAAAAATTTCTAAGATCCCCAACTCTAAAAACAAAAAATTTTATTTAAGAATAGTTAAAAATATATATTTGCTTATTATATGCATAATAGTACACATCTTTTATCCAATAATATAAAACATATTTTAAAATGGCTTAATAATGAAACAAATCAGCAAATATTTTATAGCCTCCTAACTTAAGCTTGATGATCCCTAAGAAGGCCGTAATTCTTAATTTGAGAAATATTGCTGCAATCATTTAAATTGCAGCAATATAACATCTTTTAAATATTTTTATTATGTTGTATAAACTTATATTTTAGACCATTTTCATTCCAAAATGTAATAAAAAATGATACAAATTAAGTTTTCCTTTTATTCGTCGGCACAATAACTTGCATAAATACAGTACAGTATTACAGTATCCAATTCGAATGAAATTTATATACCGAATTTTCTTAGGTTCCTCTCAGAAACCATTCTGATAAAAATGATTGTTAAAAATAATAATTGTTCTATCAGTACAATATTTCGAATAAATATTATCCAATTTTAATTAAATTCACATATATTGTTGAATCCATAAGATGAACAACTTCGCTGAAAATAATCGAAACGTGTTATTATTAACGATGTAATAATGATTTTGATCGTTTTCAAATTTCAAAATGATGAAAATTTGAATACAGTGTAATAAATCTCATGATCTAGTAATCAATCTTTATTTCTTTAATGAAGTTAGATTGATTAATCAATCATAATAACTTGAATATAATAGTTTGCGTTTAATATTAATTTAAAGAAATTAATATTAATTTCCTTAAATTAATATTAAACGCGAAAGTTATTATGAAATAACTATAAATATTGAATCAACTTGAAAATTAAAGACTATATTATGACATCCTGACAACTGTCAAACAATCTGTAGTATAAGTAGTTATAAGTCAGCAGCTATAGTGGTCTGGTTGAAGCATACAATTACGCCACTATAGCTGCTGACTTATAACTTGAAAACCGCGAGGAATATGACATCTTGGTGGATAGCATAGTTATTATTTGCTGCACCAAAAAGTAATAATAATACAACAGAACTAACATTATAGGCATGCAGCCGATAAAAATATAACGCATATTACTTTACAGCAAAATATATTAAAATAAAGAGACGAATTTATTGTAATCTAATACAATTTTTTATTGACAATGGAGAGAACTACGCAGCATGTTATAATATTGAGTTCGATATTGTAAATAATAAAAACCGAGTATATTTTCAATTTTTTTTTTTTTCAATATTAAACTAGATTTTGATTTTTAAAATGTGCAATATCTTATATCAATTTAGCTTACTTTTCCTGTAAAGGTATAGTCTATTTATTTTTAGAATTTTTTAATAAAAATTTTGTCTAATAAAAATTATAATAGTTAAATATACAAAATTTAAATCTTAAAAAGTTGATTCTTTTAAAAATGATTTAGAATATCAGTTATCAATGTGTAAACAGTATTAGTTTTCGAAGAAATTTCTTGCATACACTTTAATACAATCCGACGACGATATCGCAATCTTCAAACTTATTTATTTTTTATTTTATTCAGTATATATTATTTTCAATTAAAACTTTATTTAATATTAGTTGCACTATTATCTTCAAAAATTGATCTCCTGCATAGAAATCAAATAATTTTTCCTCGAAAGAACTCAATAAATTCCTTTTACTGTTTATAGAACTATACATGATTAACAAATTTCAAATAAGATAAAAAAAAATAAAGTTCACAGAATGAATAAAAAAATTTATTTTGAACAAAATTTAAAGTTTATAACTAATCATTGCTTAAATTTAATGATATAGAAATATTAACTCATAATATCAACAGGAAAAATCATAAACTGTTTTAAATATTCTATATGATAATATATTCTTTTTTTATACTTATTTATCATTATCTTAACTATTGAAAATTATTATATCAATATACAGTTCGCTATAAAATATCGAATCAAAGTTATTAAAATAAATTAATTATATATAAAATATTCTGATATTTTCCACGCAATAAAATCAAACACATTACTACTACTAAAAAAATGGAAAAAATACACCTTACATTTGAAAAACAGGGAGTGCACTTTACATTTAACAATGTGTGAAATCTTCAATTTCATTAAGCGAGTTTTCGAAAATTTAATTATCCTATAACACATTATAACTCTTAAAAAAACCTTTTTTATT
Source organism: Olivierus martensii (assembly GCA_000484575.1). Taxonomy (NCBI): domain Eukaryota; kingdom Metazoa; phylum Arthropoda; class Arachnida; order Scorpiones; family Buthidae; genus Olivierus; species Olivierus martensii. The sequence goes on from AYEL01072703.1 coordinate 20,167, forward strand.
CTAAGTATAATTTTTAAGCAATTTAATAGTTTAACAATTTACCAACCACTTAATCCTCCTTTTTTTAAACGTGCATTAAACTTAATATCTATCTAAAAAGCCACAAATGACAATATACCTAAACCAGAAGAAAGGATTTTTTTACTATTATTATCTCAAATTAACTATATTATCTATCAAATATGAAAATACCTACAGTTATTGATGTTCAAATTCCAATTATTCTTTAATTCATTAATTTATTAAACCATCTTAATTATGTTGACTAATTATTCTTTAATTCATTAATTTATTAATTTTATTGTATTTTTAGGAATGGTAACGTTTTAATATTTCTTTTACAAAACATGTTTGAAATTTTACAATTCCTGCACTTAACTGAAGAGACCACTTAGGTCGAAATGTATCTTAGCAAATACGGTGAATTAATTGCAAAAGAAAATATTTATTAGCAATTGTAAAAGAAACTATACATTGTTTTATGTTAAAATCTAGTAAATTATGTATAATAATAAGTATAATAATGTAAATTTTTGAAAAATTGTTTTTTTATTAGAATTGGTATAAAAAATAAAATAGTTTATTTGGGAATTATGCTTTAATTCATCCTACCCTTGCAAAGACACTGATAATCATAGTGATTTATAAAAATTTGGTTAAATGTAAACAAATAAAGAACATTTAATGTTCAAATATTAATCATAAATATCACTTCTATTAGTTAATATTACTTACAAACTTAAAAGATATTTTATTATATAATATATTTTATTGATACAAGTATATGCAAAAATAATTTAATGTCTTGCGAGAATCGAAATTTGCAATGTTTTATTTATAAACTGATCGTTTTTTTTAAAGTTCATTTTAATACATTAATTAAACAAATTATTTATGTTTTGAACATGAAATATTTATATTTGCATACATTCATTTTTATATTTGATTGATTTAAATATCGTTTTGGTATGTTTGTTATATTTATCGCCGACAATTTTATATTTGGATTTTTGTTGTTTTCTTTTATGCATATATTTGCGTATATTTTATTTTCATTTTAATGTGATCATGCTTAATACTTTAAAGCCATGAAAAAAGTAAAGCAATTTCGACCAGACAACTTTTTCTAGCTTTACTATATTAAACTCTGATTAAATACAATACTTATGAAATGGTAATTTTATTAATAAGTATTGTTGTTTTATGTGCTTCGTAAACTACTATAATAACGAACCTGTTATAGTTAAGTTTTTGTTCCAATGCAATTCATTATAATAGATTAGACAAGGTTATCATTTTAACTCACCACATACATTATTACCATTCTGTCATTATTTCTTTTTTCACGTTTCTAATGATACTTCTATATCTATCAATAATCACTTTGGAAAAGTTATGAAGCGAAAATAAATTTTTAATTTATCTTATTCAATCAAAATGTTTTGCAGAATATTTTGTAACTTATTGCAAAATTTCGTAGAAGCATTTAGAAAAAATTATGATGAAAATTTCTAAGCAATATTGAAATATTCTTTTAAAACGATAATTTCAAGTATTTATAATACTTGAAATTTATAATAAATATTTTATGAATGCATATTATTATTTTGTGATATTTTATAAATGTTGTGGAAGCATTCCTATTTGCAATTACATAACAAATTTCCATAATATCGAACTGATTTCTTCAATTCTTTAGTTTTACAGTTTCAGTATTTTACATGACAAGTATTAGCATGAATTAAAAATCATGGCTAACAATCTCCTATAGCTCATTTTGTTTTAAAGCAATACTATATTGAACTATTGTAATTGTTTCGTATTTCTTATGTGGTTCTGTTAAGATGCTTTTAATCTATTTTTATTGATTGCGGGAATGTATTCATGAAAAACGCGTGATTTGATTTAAATTCACTTTCCTATTCTATGATTTAGAGTAAAGCTTTGGTCCATTATCTGATTTTTCAATCAGTTCCTCGACATGATCCAGTTTGTATTCATATTATATACATTCTTAATTCAATTTTTCGTATGAGTCGAGCAAATTTTTATATCTTTTCTATGCACATAAGTTTTCTTTGTATATTCTTTAAATTCATTTTTAAATACATCTGTGAAAATTTATGGTAAACTAAAAAGTAATATGGATAATTTATCAGATGTTTCCTTTGTATGTTAAATCGACTTTATGTTTCGAAATTACAGTAAATCATATTTTAAATAAAAAAATATTATTTTGATCTTCATCACTTTATTGTTATTAATTATCAATATATAATTTTAACTTAATTGAACTAACAAATTATCGTTCACCGACAAAATAAGTGGATGTGTAAAATAAAGTATATTCTGCTCCGTCAAAGTGAAAACATCAATCTTAGATTAATAATTATTAATGAATCAATTAAACATAAATGAATCATTCAACCAATAGAGTAGTGGTTCTCAACCTTTTCTCTGTTGAGGAACATATTTTAATATTTTAAAATTTGGCGGCACATCTAAATATTTTAAATAATCGTTCTAATCCGCAACTTTGCAATTCGAATTTGGAACATATAAAAATCAATTCATCATCAATGAAGAGAGATTACCTATAATATACTCTGATTGAAACTAACTAGCAGAATATCTATAAACCAAATATCCTAAGCCAAATTAACTCTTACAGTTAGTGTAATAATTTAAAATTAAATTGTAATTTTAATGATTATTTTTAAATCAAGGCTATTGTGCCACCATATGTGGAGTTAATAATTAATTAATTTTAAATTTGGACATTAAGGTTGCACCATCTAGTAATTAATAATTAGATTAGAATTTTTAAATTAATTTTCCCAAAATAAAATTTTTCTCTTGTATCAGAATTGAACCAGGATCTTTTCCCAGTTAGACTATGGTGGCATTCAGCAGAATTTCATTTTGGAAATCTTATATAATGGTCAATTTGAAAACTTAACTTACTAGGCTGATACTAGCACATCCAGGTGAGCTATTTATATAACCATGATCTTTCACTACTATATACATAATTATTAACTCAACACATGATGGCACTATAGTCTTGATTTAAAAAAAATCATTAAAATTACAGTTTAATTTTAAATTGTTATGCTTGATGGTTTATAATTGGCTTAGAATTTCTGTTTATAGATATTCCTCTGATTAGTTTTAATTAGAATATATTATCTGACTTGAGTCAAATCTGTCTACTCAGGTTAACCATGAGGGCTCTGGCTATGTTAATTCTGCTGTTGGACAATATAGTTGACCTGGGATTGATTCTTTGTCCCAATGGTCTGATATATGGAAAGCTTTCTTTTCTGTATCTGATTCTTGTAGATTTTATGTTCTTTATATTTATTAAGATTATATATATTGTCCTATTAAACATTAGTAGTGAGAAATCCATAAATTTTGGGCATTTCAGATTGACAACCATTTCCAACTTATGACAGTGGGGTTCAAAATTTTTGAAACTGAACTCCATTACAAGTTTAGGACTATTTATATAGTAATCTGAGTATTGCATATAATAGAATTTTAATTTATATACAGTTTTTAAATTAGCTACAAATCAAAAACTATTCTAAAAATTAATAATTAACAGATAAGATTTATAAAAGCTTTCAGCACAATGCTAAATGTTTCCTAACATAATAACCAGGTTTTTCCAACAATATGCAAATATTAATAAATTTCTTGCATTAAAAACTGAAAAGTGTGATGCTTGATTCTGACTATATTGAAATGATTAAAATTCCATAGATTACTTTTACTTGCTGTTTCAAAGAAATTAAATGATATTTTGTTTATTATTATTTATTTATATACTATTCCATGATTTGTTTTTAATTTGCATTTGAATACATTGTTTAATTTTTATTATTAACACAGTGATGATTGCACAAAAATTGACTAATTGCTCAAATGAACCTCTCTATTGACTTGCTCAAATGGCCCAGCTGTGCAAATGAATCTCAATCATTCAGATTAAGTGAAAATCTGGATTAGATAAGCAAAAAATAACCCCAAGAAACAAAATCTTAGAACATCCCTAAAGGAAAAATTTAATGATATATGCATTGCTGATGAAAATAAATGAATAAAATATTACCATAGGGCCTTTATTTAAAAATTATAAAAATACAATACAGGCAATCCCTGACTTATGTAAGTGGATTGTTCTGTAAAATCTTATGCAAGTCAAAACATATGTAGATTGGAAAATAGAAGACAATACTAAAATAGTACCCTATAATGTGTTCAAAGACATAACATTAAAAATAGTTATATTGTGAAGAAGTTAACTCTGACCTATCCTGATATTATTTTATTATGCTCTTTTTTATTTATTGTTATTTTCATCATTATTTAATGTATTATATTTTAATTTAAGAGTTAACTGACTTTCCATGTTTTCCATCTCAGTAGTTAGCAATAATGTATTATGGAACAGAAATCCATTTTTTGAAATTGATATTTTGAAATTAGTGACTTTGCAATATCAAAGAATAAGCACATTTGCATGGTAAAAGCAGTCACTTGGAAGGAAGATCTGGATTCAACTCCAAGTCCCACATTTTTAGTTTTTCAGCAAAAATCTGAATTCAAGTTTACACCATTAACTGAAACTAACTTAATAGGCCCTTAAAACACATAGACATCTGATAAATAATGATATCAGAAGAAAAATGTCTCTGCTTTATAGCTTCATTCAAGCTATAATGCAACTATCTATGACCAGTATATTTTGTTTTAGATAGGAATCTTTATGTATTGTACAGATCTTTGTATTCATATTTACATAAGTTGGGGACTGCTGTATATTGATTCATTGTTAAATTATTTTGATCCCAATTTTCAAAAATCTGGATTAATTGTAACTAGGTTAGTGAAAATTTACTATATTTATTTATTCAAAAATGGATTATTTTATATAATAGTATCAAATAAATCCAAATATACTAGCCAAAATCTAGCCCTTGAATTACAACGGAATAATTTTATATATATATTAAAATATGCTATGCAAATTAAATATCCTTACCTTACAACAGAAACTTGATGAAAGACGTAAACACAAAACAACAGAAGAAATGTACGAAAATTCATACTGTAGTCTTTCAAGAAAAATTATTTCATGCTCTCTTGAAAGACAACGATGAATTCAATTTTAAAATTAATTTTGCTTACCTTTTAAAAGAAGATGTTTATTTTAAAAGACCAATGGTATCATTTCAACATTATTTTTTTTTATCTAGAACAGACATCCTCACACGCCTTTTAAGGAAGCGATGAGTTATGTCTAAGTCTGGAAAAGTTGTATCTACAGTATTTTTTAAAATATCGAAATGCAATTACAAAAATATCGAAATTATATTGAATTATTATTCACCAATATAATTTAAATTTAAATTAAAGCAAATAATATTTGAATTGTATATTTGTAACATAGTGACGTATCGCTTATACCAAGAAAGGTTATCAATTGTATAATTTGAACTATCGTTCCAAAAATTTTAAGATTTCTTAATAAGTTTAGGTCCATCAATATGTTAAAAGGTCATAAAAGTGATATATTTCGAAACGAATTAGGTTATTTCTATCAGACTGTTCTATCAGTTAATAAATATCTTGTTTTGTTTAATTTTTAAATAATATTTTAAAGCAGAAAATCAAACTGTTTAAATCACTGATAAATAAATATGAATAAATACACCGATATACATGATTTTAGTTCATGATTCGCAAAATTCTTTAACGGAGAAATAATCATTCTGTCCATCGTTCACGTACATGTTACATTTTTCCAAGAATCAAGCAGATCAAATTTTTGGATGTATATTGAAAATGATATTCGACTACTGTTTATGAAATAAATTAAAATCGTATTTTTTAAATAAAGTCAATTGAAACAAACATTTAAATGAGTTTTAAAAACTGAAAAAGAATTAATAGTTAAAACATTAGACAGAATCGAATTTCAAGTATCTCTCATATGTGACATACAGAATTTGATCAAAGTTTTGTTCAGAAACCATTTTTTTTGGATTAAAAATTCATCTCATAGTAACGTGTCGTTTTAAAAATACGATTAGAAATTATTAATTTTTTTATATAGCATTTATTAATTGTTTTTACGTATTTTTATGTTTAAGAATTTTATATGAGTAAAAGATTAATCTTAAAACAGAATTTATTCAGAAATGGATTGCAGTATTTGGAGTTGCAGTTCGAAACGCATAAAAAATTATTTAAACTTCTAATGAATTCAGTAACTTTGTTTCAACCGAAAATTTTCATTTTAAGCGGTATAGCAATGTATTTTATGTATTATTTCTAATCATTTTCAATTTATTCCATGCCCCACAACTTTCATAAACAACAGATCTGATCGAGGTCAATTTTGATATTTGGTAAATGATATAATAAAGTAAAATACAGTATATCTAAGATGTTTCAGAAAGATAATAGCTTTCTCATATATATATTATTATTATTCCATTATCAAGCTATAAGACAAAAAAATCTAAATTCATTTTTCATTTTGGAATTTAATTTTTGAGAAAAATGAACTTTCATAAAGTATATGTCATTGCATAAAGAAATGCATAAATATTTAAGACAGATAAAGATCCAATATAAATAATAAATTTTTCCTGTTTTCCAATTCTATTGTAGAATTATACAATTATAAGAACCTGAAAAGCCCTTTTGTATCATTAAAATGTTTTTGATACAGTATGTTATTGCAATATTAATATTTCGAATTTTTCAATTGTGTTAAGGAATTTACATTGAGCGCATTTGATGCCAATTTGCAAAGATTGTTTTTGTCTGCAGTGAACATATTCTAACGTGCAATATTCAATGATACATTTATATTTCATCAGAAAGCTATTTCTAAATAGAATTTCTAGATTTTTGAGCTCGGAAATCAGGCATTTACAGTATGCGAAATCAAATTTTTGAGTCATATTTTCTTAAATTTTTCTATCTATTCATAAATTTTGTTTCGAGCTTTTTCATTTTACTCTGGTTTAATTATTAATGATTGAAAAACTATGTAATCAATGTTCATAAAAAACCGATTAAGACCAATTCATTCTCCAAAAAATCTCAAAGAAAGAAGATTGGATTTTCCATGAAAAATAATTTTTGTTATCTCAAAATCTTAGTGAGGTTTTAACTGCAAATAAAATATTAAATCAATGAGTTTGAAAATATGAAATACCTTTTAAAGACTTTTCACTTCCATATTAATCGAATAATTCTTTTAATTTATGAATCAAAAACTTTAAAGTGGTTATATCTAAATCATGCTTAATTTTTCATAGATTATTTTTATCCAATGCTAAAATTATGATAAATTATATTCTACTGCAGTATTTAGTTATTATTAAATACGGAAAGTGAAATTGATTGCTGAATAGCAGAGACAGTGACAATTTTATTATCCAATAAATAAACTGATATCTATATAACATAAAGCTGGACGTAAGATTTAATTATTCTATACAGTATATATGTTTTCCCCCTACTTTAATCAACCCTAGCACTGAATAGGAAAATCCTTAGGCAATCTTACTTGTAAATCGGAAGATTGTTTTAAATAAAATCTTATTTTATTTAAATCAGCTAACATGCGGAAAATACTATTCTTTTTCAGTTTTAAAAAGAATAAAACTTACGGTATGTTTACGATGACCATATTTTTTGGAGAAAATGAAGGCTAATTCAGAAACTGTTTCATAATAAGCAAAAGCAGGTTGAGTTTATTTGTTTTTAATATAATAAGCAATACCAATAATAAACAACACAATTTAATGAATAATACAACGTTTTGAATAATTATATTATTATTTAAAAAAAATTAATTTTGATATTTTTCACAAGAATGAATTTTTTAAATAAATCAGATTTAATGTTTAAAAATTCATAAAACTATTTAAGTCATGTCGAAGTTGCATTTGGTATAAATACATGCTTCTAATGTTCCGACTATTAGTTGGGTTTTCTTAGTGGTCCACATATTATTCATTAATGAAACTACTCGTTCAGTAAGAGCATTAGATCCGGGGAGACAGAAAAAAAATTCGACGATTTTTAAAATCTAAAAACATTTTAAAAATCGTCGATATTACAAAGAAAAATTATATTTGTTTGTCTGTGAAATATTTAAAAATTTTAACCTATCTGCGTTTGCAGGACTCGTCATTTTTTACCTTGTCTACAGAAAAATGACAGTGCCATGTTTCTGAGGACCGTCTGTTGCACACCGGTATTCAATTTACTATTTCAATTCACAAAATAAAGGACAGACTGGCCTTTTTAGAAAAAAAAATAAATCTAAAGTACAGAGAAGTGAAATAAAGGACGTACGGTCACTGTAAGTATACTGCATATCGTTTATCATATTACTAGAGCTATTCTTATAACTTTTTTTGTTCAGTTAGAAAAGAAAATTATAGATTTATTATATTTTTATGATATAATTAGAAAGTCTTATATTTTAAATTTATACTGCATTGTTATTTTAAAACTGAACTTATTGGAAAGTAAATTGCAATAAATTTTCAAATATTTTCTATTGATTTAACTCGAAATGTTTTCACCTTACATGATGAAATGTGATAATATAATCTATATTAGGAGTGTCAAATTCAGTCAATTAAAGAGGGCCACTTAAAGACGTCACAATATCTTTCAATATTGTGACAGTATTAAAAGATAAAGCAATGTTGAAAACATGTAAATATTCAAATCGGTCGTCCAATTTTTTTACATTTTATAACAACAGTTCTGTTTTACAGAATAAAATTTGAAAAAATAGGTGCATTCTATAAATAAAGTAAAGAAAATAGAGAGAATTAAGTTTATTTAATTGATTATTCGAATTAATGATATTTTCCTATTCAATCACCACCAAGCGCAGACTGGTTACCGCCATTGTGTTTCCCATTGCCACCTACGAGTGTGAGACCTGGATCCTAACAAAGGCAGACAGGAGAAAGATTGTGGTGCTGGAGAAGACTCCTGAGGATCCCCTGGACAGCGAGGGTCACCAACAGGTCAGTCTTGGAGCGCATCAATCCCGATTTTTCCCTGGAAGGCAAGATCACCAGGCAGAAGCTGACTTTTTCGATCATGTGATGCGGGCCAACTCGCTGGAGAAGGATGTGATGCTGGGGAGGATGAGCGGAATAAGTCCTAGAGGAAGACCGAAGACCCGTCGGCTGGATACAATCAAGAAGGACACGGGCTAGAACATCAAGGAATTGCGAGAATTGGTCAGGGCAGTAAGACATGGGGGGACATGACACGTAGAATAGCCAAGAATCGGACACGATTGAATGGCTAGGACTGACTGATCATGTTTAAAAATTATAATTAAATTGAAGGGCGGTGAATTTTTTGCATGGTTATTACCATGTAACATGGTAACATGGTAATAACCATGTGTTGCATGGTAATAACCATGTATTTTACATAAAAATAATTTTACATAAAAATATGCTAGTGTGCGGGCCGCATTGAAAATGCTGGGAACCGCATGCGACCTGCCAGCCTCTTCAGTGCGGCCTCTTTAACATATCTGATCTGCAGCATAATCTTTAGATATTTTAAAATGCTAAATAATTATCTTTTAAGGAATATGGAATATTTTTATTCATCTATTTAATTAATTCATTGACTTTATTTAAACCATATTACTTAAAAATATAGTATTTACTGTATATGAATTCATTATGTGCAAGTTTCATTAAAATGCATTTAAAAAATCATTATTAATATATATATATTTTTATTTTGTTTTTGTGTCCATCTTTATTTATACACGTATGTAAATATTGTAAATTCTTGATTAATTAATTTTCATTGATATCATCAAACTTAATTTAAAATGTAATTTTTATTTTTATTTTAATTATCAAACTGAACAGATAATTTTACGTTATCTTTGTTATCTGTCTGGTTCATTGATGACTCGATGATTACAAAAATAAAATGACGAAATTCTTATTTAGAGTGTATGAAATAAATTTGATTTCTTCATGAATTTTTAATTAAAATAAAATTAGTCAAATATAAAAAGTCTTCTAATTTTTGCTAATCGTATTTAAGCAAACAGCAAAAAATATAATAAAAATTTATTGATAAATTAATATTTGAATGTCATTTAAAATTATAGTTTTCCTAAGTTGTGCTCTCCTTTTTAATCTATTTTCACATCCTGTTGACTTCAATCGAAATATGCTTATCAGGAAAGAAGCATTGCCAAGGAATTTGTTTTGTCTAGATTATCATATGTATTGCTACCCAAGTGTCATTGGCCTGTAATCTTAATTATATTTTTAATTTAAAGCCTTTAATACTGTTATTAAAGTCTGTATATGTATTGTGAAAGAATTTCGACACGCATTTCTTGGCTTATAAAAATTTTGTATAAGTACACAAATTTATTTGTGTTGTTAATGTAACAGTAGTTTAATTACAGTTAGTGCGAATAAGTTAATTCTTTAGAAAATTAAAACGAATTTCGAACAATTGTTTGACATCATCTCTATCGTAATCAATATAAAATTACTTTTACTGGTTATCTTATAATCTACATTTATATTTTAGCAAAATCGTTCGAATCTTTATGTAGTGCTGTATATAACGGTAACTGAATATGATTTATGTTCCATTATGTTATTTTTATTTATCGCAATTACTTTCGCTTAAAGAAAACCTTAGATTCTGTTTATTAATACCTAGAAATTAAGATTAATAATAATTAGGCCTATAACATAATTCTACGATATAAATTATATCACAACTGATTCATATTTTATGAAATGATAATACAATATTCTGACATTTTATTTGTTGAGTATTGAGTATTTACTTTGTTGAAAGAAACTTTTGAATATTTTTATAAATAACATTTTAATCCAATTTAGTACTTTTACGCGTTTTCAAACCTATTTCATTATATTTTAATAATTAGTTTATATATTGATTGATTTAATGATGAATAAGATTCGTTTAAATTACGTGATTCTAATAACAACTCATTTCAATATTTCAAATGTTTATTTACTTAAAAAATTGACAATAAAGAGGAATTGGATTTTTTATTATTTTATTTTTCAAAATTGTTTAAATCTTATCTTATTTTTGAAAGATGTTCAATAGAGTTAAGTGAGTCTAAAGAATAACTTTATTTTTAAAAGTAGGCCCTATAGGCTTCTTTAAATGGAAGCTTTGAGTGCTCCAATTAGGAATTCTAAGGATTTCTGATAAAATATTGAAAATTTATGTTCGTTTATAGATTTAAAAAGCTGATCAAAAATTTTCAAAATATATGTTATAAAATGTCTATTTAAGGCAGTTATATTATTTTTTATAATAAATAATTATATGTATATGCTTTTGTTTATAATTAAAAATGTTTCTATGAGAAATTTTATTTAAAAATGACGACCATATTTGTTTCTATATACAATATTTATTACTTCGATATAAATAAAATTGCAACAATTGCACATATCATCAGCAATCGTAGTTTTTATAGATATATGAGTTATTTAAATTTAGAATCAGCTTTCCAAGACAGCAAGTATAGATATGAATTTAAGATATAAAAACTATTTCATTTTTTGTTAATTAAAACTGAATAAAATTAAAATCTTTATAGAAACTGCAAATTTTTTCCTTTATAGAATAATAAATTACCCTTCTTCATCTTTATAATTTAATGAAGAATTATCCTTAATTATTTGATTATTTATTTTATCGATTCATGTCTCTTCATTAACTTTTCGGATTTTATTCATAAAAGTTTTGTTGCCTGTTTAGGTATTAATGATATAAAATGCTTCAATTAAGGCAATATTAGCTCCTGAAAGAAAAGTTAATTTTTAAAACAAACTCAAGCAAACACACTCTCTCTAATATTGTAGGATATAATATCTTGAAAATATGTTTTGATGCAAGCATATTTTAATATAGTATAAAAAGTCTTTTGATTCCATAAAAATTTTTGTAATTGCATGCGTAGTTTGATCATCACTACTGTATATGATAGCAAGGCCTCCGAGAGGGGGTGACATCTGAGCCTTTTGTCACTGGCCGGCATCGAAAAGGGCCCGACGTGTCCGATAGTTCGCAGGCCGTCGCTATCCCAAAATAAACTATTTTATATATAACATAGTATGCAATGTATCGAATTTTGAATTTATGGTACACTTTAAATAAATGTTTAATGTTTTATATGATTTTTTTATTAAACCAAAGTGATGCACTTTTTTAACTGGGGCCCGGACCACAGACTTGTCACGGGCCGAAAATTTCTCTCGGCGGCTCTATATGGTAGTGATGATCAAACTACGAGCAGAGAGCCGATTGGTCTATGAAGAGTTTTCTTCTATCCTTTGTGACTTCAATTTTTTTAAACAAATTTAACATCTTATGTAAATTAATTATTGTACATTTATCACATTTTTTTGTCAATTGAATTATTTATTATATTTTTTATAAAACATTTTTAAATAATGTGACACATTTATATGTACCACATTTATATTGCCCAACCTTTTTATGACCGCGAGCTACATTTTTACCGGAGCGATATAGCGATCTACCGATATCCAGGGAATAAAAGTACAAAAATTGTAATGTCATCTATATAATTCAAAATTTATTAAATAAAATAAATCAATTCCAAACATGAAAATAATTACGAATACATGGATATATAAACAAAAATTTTAATGCGATATAGATTTTGCAATTGATTCAAAATTTGGAATATATGACGAAAGAGATAATCTTAAAATTTTACCAACATATTTTGTTTTGAATGTAAGTTTTTTAAATCTATAATTTTTCCTCTGCATATTTCAGATATTCATTTTCATAATTGGAGAGCATTGTTCGAAAATGTCTTTCGATATTTCCCTTTTTTGGAGTAGCAACAACTGAATTACATATTAGACAAGAGCATTTACCATCAACCATGGAAAAAAAAAATCATGTTTCCATTCATCATGGTAATGACAGATTTCAATTTTATTTTCTAAGCTCATAATTATGACTAAAAAAGAAAAAATTTAAATAATTGAAGAAGTATATTTTTAATAAATTTAACCCTTTTAGTATCGAACAATGATATACTGTATTGTTGTCCGGACCTGAGTAGTGTAATAAAGAAAGGAAAAATATTTGAACCTGTAAACGTATTTGTCCAACAAACTTTTGCTTATTCATCGAAATAATCTTCATTTATTGTTTTTGATATATTATATTCTACCGATTGATCTGATCTGCAATTACTTAATAAATGATAAAAGACATAAAGAACGAAAACACGCAGGGATAACTTCACTTCTTGTTTCAACAAGAACACAGACCACCTTTACTACATATTGTAAAGTGGAATTTTAACAAGCGACTTGATCGGAAGATGGTCGGAGGCTTGCGATCGACTTAAAAGCTTGTCGGGATCAACTGGTAGCTCGCGATCGACTGGCTGGACAGCTCTGACATATGATATAGTATGTTTTTGATAAATGTTTTCATGATCTCGAATGTTTTTAATTTAATTTGAATTTACAGTTTGGTCATACATAGTTTGCAGTCAACATTAACAAATATAGATAAATATATAATGATGATAATCGTATATCAATTGTACAAATTTAGGAATTATGAAAAAATTAAGAATTAATTTATTTAGCATGTAGAAAGAGGCTGAATATCGGACTTCATTGAAATTTCTTTAAAGATAAAGGTACAGTTTCATTAATAGGTGTTTGACATAAACTAATCTCTATTGTTCTTGTTTAGACCACAGCTACGAAAGAAATTTCTCTCCTGAATTCGTCTTGCCCATAGTTCTTAACAATGGACAAGCAGTATTGATAATGGTTACAAAAGAGTAAGAAGCATATTATTTAATCTGAAATGAAAAATTTGACTTTATATTTTTTAACCATAAAATACTTTGAAATAGATTAATTTAATGATATAAATTTCTGTATATTAACAATATTTAAATATCAATATACAATATTTATATTATTGAAAAAGTTCACAGATTTTTTGGGAGTATGCGAAAGTATGAATATCCTCTCATATTCATTTATTATTCTTCATTCATATTTTATTCCTTTCATTCCTTATATATCCTTTATAACCCCATTTCTTATAGTATCCACTTTTTTCCTCTCGAAAGTACTGAATGTATATACAGTAAATAAATTTATAGAATTCATTACTATTTTTTATTTAATTATATTTAAACTGATGTATGAACTCCTTTCCATTATATAGCAATAATTAAAGTTTAGGATAATGGTCTCTAAAATGATATAGTGCGCCACACTGAGAGGAGGACAGGTATGGCGGAAAGATTCAAAAACAATCAAGGATTTAGAGGCATTTTTAAAAATTTCATATGCTAAAAATAAATAGGAAGATCGTTTTTTATTTAATTTTGTTATATATGATATAATATGGTAAATATATGTATAAACACCAATAGAATTTTCTAGAAATTTTCAAATTTATTATTTAGTATTTCTTATCAACAAAAATTTGGTGTGATGTGAGCAATTTTCATCCCGAAAGTGTGACGGGAGTAAACTTTTATTTTGAAAGTGTAGTCAAAATAAAGAAAAATAGTTTGGGAACCACTGGCTTAAGATAATATTTGTAATATATACTTCTTTTTAATATTATTATAATGCAGATCTTCAAAAATTTATCATGATTCTACTAAAACTTGTCGAATATAATAATTTTCGTATGCAATGATTTTAAGATCTGCATATTTATGATTTAAAATAAGAAAATGTTTAAGCTTTAAAGACAGCGTCGGAACAATTATAAAATGGCCTCTGAAGATGACTGTAAAATATTAAAATAAATAATATGTAAAATGCAAATTAAAAATGTTCTTGTTTATATTATCTTATTATAAACAGTATTAAGAAGATGAAAAGCAGTTGGCAATAAAAAAATAAGTCTAAGAAATATAAAAAGAAGTTCCCTTTATCGATTCCAACATTATTATGTTTCATGAAAAGCCATTCATTAGTTGATACATTTTTTCAGAAGTTATTAATAAGAACATACATTGGAAAGACAGATTGACAGCGTAGTGATCTTATAAGCCTCATTTTATTTTCGGATAGTAGGCTAAAAATGAACGAATCAATCTTAAACTTCATTCACATTAATTAATTACTTGAAATAAAATAATTCGATTTAATCTTTTATTTATATTTGATCAAGACATTGAAGCAAATTGACTAAAATAAAATGTTAACTGAAATAGTGTGTGTAGGAGTTCTGTTAATCCCCATATTGTTTTTGTCTGTGATGTTTCCTATGTTTATTATTTTTATTGACAAAGATGTACTGGGCACTTGGTAGTTCTATTAAATATCAGAGGGACACTGATATATTAAAAAGGCCAATTTAAACCAGATTCCCATAAAAAAGCAATCGCTTTGAAATTCAATAGTATCATTCTATTCATAACCGCTTTAACATAAAAATAAATCATTTACTTTTACAGCAACAGATTCTAATAAATAAATTATGAATAAGGCGGAGTGGGGTAAGGGCGTACTTGGGGAGAATGCATTATCGTGATTTTTTTATTATAAGATAATCGAAATTTTGCTATTTGCTATTGTAGTATTCTATTGCAAGTTAATATTGACCTATCGACGTAGATAACTCACGATGAATGATGCGAATCCAGTATTTACATCGACTCTTACAAACGCGTTTCGTCCGAACAGCAAACAAAAACTTTGACAGCATTTTAAAAGTGCAATAATTCTTATGTTAACTTCATATTAGGAGATATTTTTTTAATAAATACGAAGAATATTGATTAAAGTTTACATTATGTAAACAATATTTTTTGACATTTCAAAATTTATTGAGAAAAACCCTGGAAGGCTCTTGCCCCGTAAATATTGTTACCTGGGGAAAGTGCCTAACAGGGTTTACATTATGCAAACAATATTTTTTGACATTTCAAAAGTTTTTGAGAAAAACCCTGGAATTCTTGTTTCGTAAATATTGTTACCTAGGGCAAGTGCGGAACAGCACCTTGGGATAATCGCGTTATAGACTGTTCTGGCCTCATAACGCGTTCAATTTTATTTTTTTATGTTCTACATTTTAATTTGTTTATTAACTTGTTTTTCTAGCATATAACATGGGTTGCAGCTATGTCAGAAAAACCAGCAGGAGGCGATTATTCAAAAGAAATGAATGACATGCGAATGTTGCCCGAAATGACAATTGATAAATGCAAAGATATCAATTAAAATTTTCGTATAAACCATTTTTTAATCCATAAAAATCATTTTGTCATATTTCACTATACCATCCCTCACATTTCAGATGTCAGCTTTAACATACAGACAGGGGGGAAAAGATTGTGTCCTCCTCTTGTGAAATGTGAGAGGTGGTATAGCGAAATATGACAAAATGTTTTTTATCGAAAAAAAAATGGTTTATACGAAAATTTTAATAGGCTTTAACAATAACCTGTATGTTAAAGCCGATCGAAATCGGTTTTAACATACAGGTTGGGGGCCATCGAAAAGTAACTCGTGTAAATGTTTTCTTTTTAAAAAAATCGAGGTCAAATGTCATGACGCCGGACCGCGCCGCTTATAAACCTAAAAAATTAGATCCCTTTCAATCAAATCGCTGGCATAGGGGTTAAGGCGCTTGCCTGCGGAACTGCATGACGTGAGTTCGAGTCTCACTTATGTACAGTTTTATTTACAAGTGAATAAATTAAAATATAACTAGCAATTAAACTTCAGGTAAAATCAAGTTTGTTTGTCATAGTTACGTATGAGATAGCAGCAATTCGACGAGTTGCTACTATCCCATACATAAAGCGGCTTCAACCGCAAATGGATATATTAAGATATCACCCGACGCATAGTGAATTACGACAATTAGAGTGAGAGAGATAAAGGGAAAAAGAGATCGAACAATAATTGAAAAGTGATTTTGCCAAACGTAACTATGACAAAACAAAATTTTGCTTTTACCTGAAGTTTCATTGTTCGTGATATTTCAAATTATTCACTTGAAAAAACAAGGTACATAAGCGAGATTCGAACTTACAACATTCAGCTCCACAGCCAAACGGCCTTAACCACTACGCCGCCACTTTCGCTGAAAAAACCGCAGATTTTTAGGCTTATAAGCGGTGCGGTCCAGCTTTATGGCATTTGACCTCGATTTTTTTTAATAACGAAGGCATAGTGACCTAAACCCTTTTATAATAGTCACTTTTCGATGGCCCTAACCTGTAGGTTAAAGCCGATCGAAATAGCTGGGACGGACTCCTCTCACATTTCAAGAGTTCAATCCTTTTTTCTTTAACAAAGAATAACTCTAAAACGAAACAACCTATTTTAATAAGGCAAAAAGCATTTTATAGAAGATTTGTTCCTAATTATGCTCGTGCCAATTAGGGTATGTAGATAAACTTCAAAACTTTTTAAACTTGTACGTACGCTCTTACCTCGTTTCGGTTAAGTGCGAGATAGCTGATATTTTGTAAGATTTTGTCGCAAATATAAAATTTTCAGAAATGATTTAAACGGCATTAGCTGTGGAATACTATTGTTAACGACCCTGCCAAATATCCATATGATAGGTTGAAATACCTTCGTTTAAAGTCCAACTTTGTAAAAACCGCTCTGCACTTATCCCACTCCGCCTTTATTATGTTATTCCAGAATCGGATCGGCAGGGTTAGAGGGATTATAGCCGCTCCAAACATCATAGAAAAAATATTAATACAGTAAATAATAATTATTTAATCTATAATATAGAACGATTGACTTATTACATAGTCTGATAATTAAAATATAAATAAAAATACAAAACACATTCTTAATGATATTTTATTTCTTGCTTCTAAAAACATTTCTGGATTTATGGTTGTATTAGTCCTATTCGAGTTAACTTGTTTATTATAACTTCATCAGTATCAGTTTAAGTCAGTTTGTAAACATCGAAGTCAAATAGCGGTTTACATCGATCAAATTGTCTTTTAATGCAAAGGTTTCAATAAAAAGTAGAATAATTGTTTACTTAATTTAAAACTTGAAAGCATCATTCCATTACTTGAATTTAAGTAAAATGAGATATTTACATTAGCAAAATTGTTTCAAGTTATTTACTTCGAGCAATTTGAATTTACCAGTAACTTTATTAATGTGAAGAAGGCTCTAATATTTCACTATAAATGCTCCAAGTGAAAAATCATCTTCTCATAGTATCATTCGCAGCATCTTTGTATAGAATAGATAACTTATTGTAATTTTAAATTCTTTGTATGATTTACTTAGGATGACTTTTTGTACTATGTAGCGATATATGTGTGAAGATGCATAAAAATTATTTTATTCAAGTTATTTTGATTTAAAAAGAAGCTAATTAAACTGATATTTGTTCATTTCGATGAAATTATTTGCTATAATCTTTGTTTGAAAAGAAAATAAGATAATAGCAAATAATAATAATTGGTATTATTAGTAATTGGTAATTAATAATAATAAATAATAATAATGCCAACAATAATAATTAAATAAAAATAATAATAATAATAATAATAATTTCACATTGCTATTATCGCAGAGACAAAGTGATTGAAAATCTATAGGATTTTTTTTGTATTTTGAATGCTTTTATAATTCCAAAAGTTTGATCATTTAAATCTGAAGCATATTATAGTATATAGTCCGAAATATAGTTTCTTCAATCGTGCTTGTTAATAACCTTGCTAATAATCAACCATCAAATAAAAAAAATAATCTCTTACTCTGTGACAAAAATAATGACAATATAACAAAAATACATAGATTAAATAGAGTTTCTTTCTAAAACGTTTCTACTAAATTCGAAACTTTAACGCTTTATAAATCAATAACTATCGTACAGTATTGAGAATAAAAAAAAAACAAATTTGAATTACAAAAATTTTATTTTATTTTTGCTTATAAGGTGGAGAAAAATGTCAGAAATTATAATATTTCTATAAATAATTAAATTCTTTAGAAATAACAAGAATATAAATTGTATAAAATAACAGAAAACCGTAAATGTTTACATTCAAACTCCTTTTTTTAGGAGTATAACAAGTTATACTGTATTTTAGAATAGCTTATATTCCTATAAATCATTAACTGAGTCTGTAACTGCTGGGTTCTATTCCAAGTAAAACTTGTTACGTATTTTTTTCTATCTTTAATTTGATAGATTGGCCATCATGATGTAATGTATAGAATATAATTAAATATAAAAGCCAAGTTTTTCTCTCAATAAAAGTTCTAATGCTTGTTACTGTCATATAAGCTATTTATTTTATACATAACTGAGTTTCATGTGAGATAAAATACGTGATATATCTCAACAAGTTTGATTATCTGTAGTAGTGGTTCTCAAACTTTTTGATTGACGACATACTGTAAAAATATTTGAATTTCTGGTGCATTTTGCGGACAAAATAAATTATTATATACTGTACGCTTATTTCTGTAATATTTATAGAGTATATAGCTATCTCTTCCAGCACACTAATTGGTATGCCACAGCACATCATTAAACTACTGATTTATACTAATTTACGCCAATATAAAATTTAAACAATAAATAAATTACATTTTTATATGACATCATCAATCTTTCAAAAGAGAAAAAATATATTATTTTCTATATAAAATGAAATATTTTTTATATTGTAAAATAAAAAAATATAATATTAAAATTTTATATTGTTAATTTAAGATTTATAAACATTTCATGAAAAAAATAGTATGCTTTCAACTTAGAGAAAATGGTTTTGTCTGAAAACAGGAAGTACTGTTATTTCCCTTCCTGTTTTCAGACAAACAAGTTTGGTTTTTTTATTAATTTAATCAGTTCAGTGGGATAGTTTTTAAAACAATAATAAAGAAAAACAACAACAATAAAAATACAGCTGTAAATTCTGCAATTTATCACCAAAACTGAGTAGCTACCAGTCATATTCAATGATAATTTTTGTTTATCTATACTATTTTATTTAAAAAGTTACATCTATTTTATATATATATTTATCAAAATATTTATTATAATATTTACTCTTTAAATAAAGAGATAAATAATTATCATATATCACTATATGTAAAAGAATTATGTCGAATAATTTTTTTCCCATATTGTCTTTATCTTGTTATAAGTAAAATTTAATAACTTATTTTATTGTTTAGAATAACTGTTTTGTTGCGATACACAGATTAAAAGAAAAATTTGTTTCATAAATACAGTATAGAAGTTTTGTTAGAGGAATGAAGGTTAGCGTGAGAACGATACTTTGTTTTAAAAACAAATTCTAATACATGGACGAAGGGGATATTGTGACCTTTGACCTGGTGAAGAGAAGTTATTGTAATTTGAAACCGGAAAGCAGGTGAAAAATTTCATAAATCCAATATGTTTGAGAATGATATTCGATATTCATCTATTATTTTTCCTTGCTTTTAATACTAAATTCATTAATAACATAACATTATTGTTTCAATATTAATTAATATTGAAATTTTGCTGCTATGTTTAGCATATTAGAAATGTCTAATAATTATTAATTTTTTTCAAACGAACTTATAAAAATTAAGAAATTTTGGTTTATATATTCTATATTATTAAAACAAATATTTTGTGGTTATTGGCACATTCTTTTGATAAACATATTTTACATTGAATAATTTTATCACCATATGATATTTGTATTTACTGTATATATGATATAATAAATAATTATACTATAAATATTTCATATTTACTTCAATATAGAATAGAAAAAATATATTAATATTCATTATTAACCGAACAAATTGCGCCACGAAAGAAATAATTGAAATTTAATATAATAATAGTAATTGTTAGTGAAAATAATTATTGGTAGTAAGTTAAGAATTATTGAGAAAAAGCAGACAGAAAATAAAAATAATTAATGATTATATAGTGTAACGTCCCTTGATACAATAAATACAAGGTACAATTTGTCGATGCTTGCTATTTATCAGATTGTCAACATTTTCCTGTGGGATAGCTGAACAAATTCACCCAATGTAAGCGATGCACTTTATCACTACGAAGAAAATATAATACTGTAGTAGATTAAATTACTTATTAAACACGTTTTAAATATTTTCAATCGTAGCTAACTCTACCCAAGTAGATCGAATGATTAATCCTAAAATCATAATACTATTTACTGAATTTTTTACTGAATAGTTTTCTAGTAGCGAGCCGTGTAATATCTTTGATATGATAATAAGTTAGGAACTAATGAAGAAAGTACTGAATCAAACAAAAGAATGATACTGAATATCATTCTTTTATGCTAAATGTTTTAATCGTATATTTTAACAGTAAATATTAATTGATATTTATTAACAGTGATTGAATTTCTGACAATAGTATAACTAATTATTCTGTTTGCAATAGAAATACAAATTAGATGATAATTTTTTGTTGTAATTCAACCTAAATTTATCTTAAAACTGCAGTATAAAAGATTTTCTAGCAGCAAAAGATGAATGATCGTATTGACTATAGACTAATACGTATTTCACCAACTCCATACAATAACTCGATTCGGAAATTCTTCTTATAACAGATCAAAGATTTCTTATCAATTGCAGATAGTATTTTGGCCATTGTTATATTTTGAGTGATATTGTTTACCTAAATGCAATAAAATATTGTACAGTCATATAAATGTGAATAGTATAACCTTCACTATTCACATAGACATTTTTAAATTATTTTTTTAATATTTTGGCCATTGTTATATTTTGACTGATATTGTTTACCTAAATGCAATAAAATATTGTACAGTCTTATAAATGTGAATAGTATAACCTTCACTATTCACATAGACATTTTTAAATTATTTTTTTTAACTTAAAGAAATTGAATTTTCATTGGCTAATTTTGTTTTAAAATTAAGAATATTACAAAAATTTTTGTACAGATTCTTTTAGAAAATGGATATCGTATGATTTTGAGTAAAAATCGACCATTAGTTTTGGGACTCTGAACCCAGGAAATTTATTGACCCGTGTATAAGTCGATGTTAGATAATTTTCTTGGATGTATAATTGACTCTGCCTAATTTTATGTATTTAGGCATAACGAAATTGCATGATTAAGAGTTTTGCCTCTTTCTTCCATCATAATCAATTTTCATATTAATATATTTCATATAAAACGCTGCCGTTTATCATTTTTCTGCAGCTTAAATAAGAATGATTAAGCAACTATTTGATTTTTTAAAGAACGATATTTTAAAAATAAAAAAAAAATTAAAAAATAAATTATTAATACTGTATTAATTCTGCTTCATATATTGAACCTTGATGCAGTTCGTCCTCATGTTTTATTTTTTTTTAATTTAGAAATTTTTCCTCTTATACTAGATGTACGGTAGTTAAAATTTTATAATGATGGAATTTTACTTTCTTAAATCGATTATTTTATTCAAATCAAGAACTTTAATAAAAGTAATATTAGGAATATGAAATTAAATAAATAAATTTGTGATAATATGGATACAATTATATCTGAATTTTGTATTAGGTAATTTAAAAATCTTTAAAAATAAACAAGAGTTAAAATTAGTTTTATTTTGTATATTTTGCTATTAATTTCATTTAAATATGATCTGTGAGTTGATTTTATTTATATCATAACTCAGGGCCGCCGAGAAAAATTTTCGGGCCCGTGACAAGTCTGTGGTCCGGGTCCCACTTAAAATGTGCATCACTTTGATTTAATAAAAAAGTCATATAAAATATTAAACATTTACAGTGCTCCCTAGTTATAACGCTGTCATTTATACCGCGGATACGGATATAACACGGGTCTTTCCTGTTCCCCATTCTTTTCAGAGAGATTCTGAGAAAAATATAATACAATGAATAATCGACGTCCATACTCTTTGAGAACTAATTGTCGCCATATTTAAATAATAACAGAATTAAAATTAACAAAACTTCCAGAACTATTATTATTATTTATGATAAAATAATAGAAATTCGAATTCATGTTAATAATTACTGGTAATTTATATATAAATTTCAAAATTGCTTTGGGAGAAAAAAAAATTAAAAATTTTCAGATGGCAACTTCAAAACATTTTTGATTGGCAACACAAGTATTCAATGCAAAAAAAAAGGTTATTTGTAGTGGGAGTTCGTATCTGATACATATGTTTTTTGGTGGCTGTTTCATGACTTTAGCGAGTTTTACAAATATGGTTATTGTTTAATAACATTTAATTTATCTAATGGACAATGGCAAACAATAAAAGAAAATCGTTTACCATTAAGGAGAAACTAAACATAATAGATCCAATAAAAAGTGGTATCTCAAAAGCACAAATAAAACGGCAGTTGGATATTCCGGAAGGAACAATACGAGGATGGATTGACGAAAGAAGATTACGAACCTTCTTGGATAAATTCGACAGCTTTCTCTTATTCTCTAATTTAGAATCATTAAATTAGAGAATAAGGGAAGCCGTCGGTTGTCTTATAATGCAGGTCGAATCACCATCCTGCAAACCCGCGTTATAATCGGGGTCACTGTATTTAAAAAAGTGCACAATAAATTCACAATTCGATACATTACATATCATGTTATATATCAGGGATGGCCAAACTTCATGTCACTACGAGCCACATAGGAAAATCTCAAATACTCGAGAACCGCATTTTGTTTCTGGATCAATGAGAACAGCATCAGTTTTTCGGGTAATCTTAATAATGATTTCAAAAATTGTTTATTTCAGAAGCATTTATTTCGTATAGATGAATACTACATTTTAAAATAAAAAAAATAATACATATCTGCAATTTGTTTAAGTTAAATAAGTATTTGCTTCATATTTACTATTGACTTTCATGGTATGGAGCCACATAGAAGGTACAGTTGGTTCCATAAAGTTTTGTACCTAAGCGGAAGGTGTTCGGCTTCCTTCCAATAGTTCAAAGCAATGTGATTCATCAGTTCAGGCAAATCATTCGAACTCTACGAGTATCGGATGATTCCATTAACTGTTGTCGTAGCAACGGGGGTGGGTAATTTTAATTGCACGTGTTAATTTTTTTGTCTGCAAGATGACTTTGGATGTTCTGTAGGGAATTTTTATTTTATTAATAATGTACTAACCTATTTTGTTATTAATGAAACAAAAATGGTGCATATTATCACTAATATTACATGCGCAATCAAGAGATAAGTTGTTATACCACTCGCTATTGAATAAAACAAGAGTGACAAAGAGGTGTATCAAAGTCATAATCCTGAAACATACGTTTTCGGTGTATTTGAAGTTTATGTTATTTACGGTAATAATGCCAAAAGCTGTAGATAATAGCTAATTATATACTTGAAGAGTATCTACATATGGAAATTATTTTCATGTAGTTTACACCATTTACAGAAAACATTCTGGTTTCTAATAATGGCATTTTATTTTGGTTTAGTTTGAACAATCTCAGAGTTGGGTAACTGTGGGCTATGAGTTAAACATCAATTGTAATATATTTATTTCTGCACATTTGAAGTTCATAGCAATTTTGAATTATATTTGGGTTTATTTGGATCATATTTTACCTAGCTAGGAAATTTCGGTAACCTTATAATACAGTAGAAAGATATTTAGCTTCTTGTTCATTATTAATGGAAAATTTGGTTTATGATTGTTAATAATATGAATAATATATATTGTATTCATACTATTAATGAAGATCAAATGTTTAATAGAACAAAATTACTTTATTATATCACTAAATTTTCTCACCAGTTAACTTAATCATCATCAGAAAATAACAAATTGGAATGCCTGATTTGATCAATAATTTTATTCATACTTTCTATTATTTTCTGTAAAAATGCAGTTTCTTATATTTTTAACAATAAATACGATTTAAATTGAAAATTTTAAAATCCTTATAATGTAATGAACTACATATATCTGGAAGTGATATCCATTAAATATATAATAAAAATTCAAGGCTTATATAAATTATAATATTAGAGTAAATAGTACCGGTAACTTTAAAAATGAAATTACTTAATGCTATTAGAAATGATAATAAAATTATATTTTGCTTTTTTTCTTAAATATAGTAAATAAACTAGCACGAATTAGTTATAATCCTTCTCGTTTAAACTTAGGCAAACTACAATGTTTTCACTAAAACACGTGACTACGACGTCACGTGAATTTTGTCCATTGTAGAACACAGCGTAGCTAGATAATACTAGCTTATCGGATAAAAGGGTGGATAAAGAGACCAATACTCGATAGTAATTCTTAAAAAAATGCTGATAGCTAATGACGCAGTTATATGGAATTTCTTAAATGCTTTTATGTTTTGTTTTTCCGAAAGATGTTTAAACCTATCAATATTAGAAAATATTAAAAGATTTTAGCAAATACCGGAGTTTAATAAATGTAAAAAAGAAATTATTATGTAGTATCTAGTTTATTCAAACTTAAAATATAAAATAAAGCGAAGTCAGAAAATTTATTTTTTAAATTTTAAAGCATCTTTTAGAACCTCAGATGAACACATCACCATATTGCACATTTGTCTGGAAAATGTTTAAACCGTTTATATTTTAATTGCATTGTTTAAAATTTAAACACAAACTAATATGTTTACCAAAGAAAAAAAAATAATGTTTCTCCAAACAAGATTCTAACTCGGCTCCTCGGAACAGTAGGCAGACGCTCTACCGATGCTGCTATCAGTCTCTATCGCTTATTTTTGTCAGTTTAGAGCACGTGACGAGCACATCCCGCACGTATACTTCCCTCCCTATTCGCAGTCACAACAGACAAGTCCATTTGAAACTGCCTCGGTACAACTACCTGACTTTACAATTAATCAACTTCCGGTGAACTTAGCCCCTACGAGGTAGGTACAAAACTTTATGGAACCGACTGTACCAAAGAGCCGCATGTGGCTCGCGAGCTGCACTTTGGCCACACCTGTTATATATAAAATAGTTTATTTTGTTACAACTTGTTTGGTTGATAGACAGTGTCCTCTGGTGGCGGCCTGCTAATTATCGGACATGTTATGTGACATATCAGAGCCCGACGGTCGGGCCCTATTCGATGCCGGGCCCGTGACAAAAGTCTTGGATTCACTCCCTCTCAGCGGCCCTGTTGTAACTCAAAGATCATGTTAACAGATTTTATACATATTGTATAAAATCCGTGAGTTAATAATATAGAAGAATCTAAGTTTAATTCAGCTCTATAGCTTAGATATCAGATGTATTTTAGATATTCCTTCATTTATTATTTTGTCAAAGTTGCAAAATAGCTATGCGAAATTTAATCGATTTCTTTCCACTAAATCTTCGTAATATATTATAATAAGGTCAACAGTTAAAAATATAAATCAATCAACCTTCTCATTGTTGTTCCTTTTAGGATCTAATTGACAAATGACATTGTTCACTGCAAAGCCAGCAAATTAATCATGTTACTATCGAAAAATTATTTAAACAAAAGTTTCATCTATTTTGCATTATTTTGCATTATGATTCAAACATTATAAAATATTTCGTTTCCTTACAGTATATAGAAGACTTTAAACTCGATTAGTATTAATGTAAAAAATATGTTTAAATTCAAAATATAGTTCTATTTTATGCAATTCAATAAAATAAATTTTTCTTAAAATCTTAAAACTTATATATATTAAATGAATCCAACAAACATATTTATAACTCGTACATAACAAACATAACAAACATACAGTGAGTGTAAAAAGTATTCGTACACCTCAATTTACGTTTGGTTTCAAACCATCTGTTACCTTATTATAAAAAAATAATTCTGCGAATGATAATACTTTAGAGCGATCAGTCTTGCCAATTTACCTCCCATGCTTTGCGTAACCCACCTCCCCTACATTGAATGCGTGTAGGACATGTCTAACGCACTCAATGTAGGCAGCACGGTATGTGGATTGGAAACTGTATAATCTGATTACTGTAGCTGAGTAAAATAAAGATAATTTTGCTTTCGGAAAAAATAATTTGAATAATCATTGTAGAAAATTAATGATTTATTTTTGGAATAATTTTTAAAGCAATTTTGAGATAATTGTAATAAATCAAGACACCGTACGAATAATAATTAATAATAAATATTTATAAGTATTAAAAGAATGGTGCAATAAATTAGTTTTTGTAACCAGTAAAGCTTACTTTTCGCTGTTTTCAAAATTTAAAAGAAATATTTTTATTTTTTCAATTATTATTTATTTATAAATTTTGAAAATTCCACTAAAGTAAAGATTTTTTTTTTAAATTATAATCAGTATAACTTTATATTAACAATTGATATAATCCGGTAATCTAAATTACAAAGTTTACATAAAATAATATAAATTATCATTAATGACATCGTAGTTTAAAAATTTCTTGTAATTTACTTTTTACATTCATTAGGATGGGTGCTCATTAGGAGACTTTTACTTTTCTTTAATCTAAAAATCACTTTTGAATAAAAATTCCAGTATTATTTTGAATTTTTTTCATATTTAATTCCTTAAATATCTCGCTATTCTACCAGTGTCACATCTTATAAGAGATCGTTACCTAAAATTTAGCAGAATCTATTAGTTAACATTAAAGAGAATGGATCATTGTACATTGTTAATGGTGGAATTCATGAATACGAGATGCAAATGGTAATTTAAACTTTTCTCCATTACATCAAAAGTCTTTTAAGTAAACATCTACTTTTAAGTTTAGCAATCTGGAGTATCTGTTATTTAAAAGCATGAAAAGGTTCGTTACTGTTTATCTGCATTTATAGGCCATTAAAATACTCGCATTCGAAAATTTTCACTTAATAAAATCTTTAAATTCCGAACGTGGAAACAAGACTTCATACAAAGTTTTAAAGAAGTTACAAAAATATCATACAAGTAAACATCTTTTTCTTTTGTATTTTTATTTCAAACAATTGATGGAAATAAAGAAGTATTTAATTTTTATTATTTTGTAAACATTCGTAATTATAGAAAATATTTGCTGTATTAAAAATTCTACGCTATATATATCGGGTGTCCCAGACCACTCGTATATCCATTAGGAATGTCCGGATTCCGCGTGGTAACTCATCGGCGCGCCGCGTCGATGAGTATTTACGCGAACCAGCCGCTACTTTTCATAAGATGTCGGAATCGGGTTTGCGCCCCAGGCCCAGCATCTTATGAAAAATAGCGACGGATTCGCGTGGGAATTCTTCGTTACTTTTTACATCCATTTGGAGTTTTCAGATGACCGCGTGGTAACGCGTCGGCGCGGCGCTCCGATGTGTTACCACGCTGCCATCTGGACACTCCAAATGGATGTAAAGGATAGTCTGAGACAGCCGATATATACTGTATATAATGATGATACAAATTCTCAAGTATTGCCGAAACATTTCAGTCAGATATCCACAATGAACTAATAATACATAAATATGAAAAGTTTAAAAATATCGTTATTTATATAATAGGCCTAAGTACTGTATTTGATATTTAATACAGCGTGAATCGCTTTTTATTATGTTATAGTTTATCAGTAAATGAATTATATATATTAATATCTATCAGATGATATAAAAAAAAAATACGGAGTATTTTATGATAGCTAAATATTGAAGAGTTTCAAATCATTTTTGTTCAAAATAACAATATGTTGTTTTTAAAATTAATACAATATTTTAACTAAAAACTTTGATAATTTAAAAGATGCGTTGATATATTACAGTTTAAAGAATAATTTATTCAATAAGAACAAAATTATTTGGACCTAGTAATTTATAGATTAGTAAAATTTCACGAAAGCAAAAGTAAATCATTCAGCCATAATACTGGAATATATCAAATACTAGATCAGAATTGATATGATACATAGTTTAAAAAAGAATAAAAAGGAATAATCTTTCAATAATCAATAATTTTGGCAGAAAAGGTTATGAATTATACTTCTTTATCGAAAGAAGTAGAAAATAATTAGGAAGATTCTTAAGATTGTTATGTGAACGATGAACAAAAAGAACAAAATAAATCCTGCATGTTTAAGTTTTAATATAAAAAAAAAAATGCTTGAAATGTTTTAAAAAAATTGAAAGATATTTATAAATTAAAAATATGTAGGTCAATCAGAAATAATATGATGGAAAAATGATTGCAAAAAAACTAAATATAACTTAAATTAAACGTGGTTAAAATAAGATCGATCTTACAATTAATGAAGGCGAATTGAACAACTCAGTGAAATACTATAATGATGTAAAATTTTAAAAATGAGAAGAAATCGCATAACATTCACTTTTTAAAAGAAAAAAAAAATATATATATATATGTCACGAACCTGGACTGTTTGAAACTGGAATATGCAAGATATTGCTGTATATACAGTAACTTTAAAACTAACATTTACAAATATGTAATTTTATTTTTAATTAAAATAATATTAACATTTATAAAACCTAAATGAGTTTCAAGTACTATATATCATGTCATTTAAGTTTTTAAATATAGATGTATTTTAAATGCATTATAAATTTATATTTGAATAAATTGAATCTAAATTTCAAAGATTAATTTAAGAGAATATAATAGGAAATGAGCTAGATATTTTAAATATTATATAAACATTTAATTTATCTTTTTACATTTTTCTCTAAATTATGGTATTATATTTAACATGTACTTATTAAAATTTAATAACAATATACTCAAAAATTATGCATTTATATATAAACTGTATATATTATATTTATTAAACTTTTAAAACGTAAAAATCTATGTAATGTTTTATTATAATATAGATTGTGGTGGAATTTTTGAAGATGGCGAATCTACTATTTCTTCACCATTTTATCCTAACAATTATCCTATAAATAGTGACTGCCATTGGATTTATGAAGTTGAACCTGGATCCAAAATACAGGTATTTTTTTATAATTAATTATTCTGATGAATTTTATATTAAAGAATTTTTATGAATAAATGATCCAATAGTAAATAAAATCTTATTTATCTATCAGTTACTTCTCTCTTTAGATACATCTTATACTCTAAATTATTTCATTTCAAATATATAAGATAAAACTCAACATTGTGTATCAACTCACTGTCAAGTTAAATTTCTCATCACAATTCTTAGTACTTTAAATAATCATATTTCATCAATTCTAAGATGCTTATTTTTCACATTTTGTCATTATTGAAGTGAAGGTATATCTTAGAATCAAATGCATCTTACAATTGAGGAATAGAAATAAAAATCTTTGGAGGGAAGCATTGTATTTGTAATTTTCATGGGTCATTTGTCAATTTGATGCCTTTAGTGCATGAATAGATTCCCACAGGGATCCAAGATAGAAAGAAAAGAAGTAACAACTAAATTTAAAGTCCAAGAAAAAATAAAATGTGTTTATTAGTATTTTGATTTAGTGCGAAACTCAAGGAAATCGATTGCACTGTGGACCTAATGTATGTGTGGTGAGTGTGTGTGTCATGTCGGAATCCACATACCTGGGGAGAGAAAGAGTTCTTCTTGTATGAACGGCTTTGGATAGAATCCAGTCCTGGTTAGCAGAGTCCAGAGGATTGATAGTTTTGTGCTGCTTCATCAACCTAGTTCTACCGACTCTCTTGTTGTCATCGTTTTTGTTTATTTTTCGCTGTTCATTCTTCCCCCCTCTCCCCTCCATTCACTGATTCAACCTTCTCTCAGTTGTTTGTATTCCTTCTGACCTTATAATATTAGGTAATTAAAGTTAGCTTCCGTTCTCACGGATGACATCAATTCCCTTGAGCTTAGCTTATACAATTTTGTATATATGATTTAATTAATTATACATAATATATGTCAGGGCTGTCCAAAAGGCAGCCCCCAGGCCGCATGCGGCCCGCCAAGCCATTTTGTGCGGCCTGCGAGGCTTTCACAATTTGTGATATAATATTACTTTTTAATATTTTTTCACTTTTATTTATTACTTTTTTTTTTGAAAGATTAATAAAAAGAATCCTAAAATTGAATTATATTAACTCAATTAATTCATTTTTCTTAATTATTAGTAATTATTTAATGATCAACAAGCTATCAATGACATCACATTTTTATAAGACTTTTAATCACGTCAATTTTACTTTTAGCTATTTCAGTTTAAAGTTTTGAATTGTGACTGTATATTAGTTACTTTTTGGTTTCTAACAACTCTCCATCTTTGTGATGGTGTGACCGTTGTTGAGAGATTGTGTTTTAATTTTCTTTTACTGTTTACTATAATTTTATTTTATTTTTATTTTACTGAGTTCGTTGTATTTGTGAAATGAGTGAGAAAAAACGTAAAATAGAAAATGAAAATCGATGTAGGGATTGGAAATATGAATTTTTCATAACAAATCAAATGGATTAACTGCTTGGTTTATTGAACGTTTTCTTAACTTTTGTGATTTTGGTCGGAAAATAATATAAATAGTACTTATTTGTGTGAAGGTGCATTTTCTAACATGAAAATAGTTAAAAATCGATTTGGAACCTGCCTCGGAGATTCTTCTTTTACATATTCTGCGGATAACTACAACAGGAATAAATGTAAATATCCATCCCTTGTAAATGTTGCTGCCCGCTCTCATTTATCACATTAAATAGGTACATACATACTATTTTTATATACTTTTCAACTGTTTATATTTTATAACTTTTTTTAATATGTTTATTGGATGCAATCTGGTAAATATAATTTTATAATAAGGTTTGGTAATCTGGAAATAAAATTGCTTTCCAAAAAGCATTATATTTATGTGTTCCATTTGTTGAGACAATAGCGTATCAAGTATGAAAGCTCCTCCCCTTTTTTGTAACTATGGCCCTCCATATCTCTAATAAACATGGCTATGGCCCTCAGGTTCATCATAATTGGAGAGCCCTGATATATATATATATTTTTTGTAATACATTATTATATTTTTGTGATTACATATTTAATATAAATGCTTAGGTTAGGAATAAAAAATATATGTGCATACACATAAACAACAAAAAAAATGAACAACGCAAGAGTTTTGGGCTGGAATCTAGGATGTGACACATTTGAAGTCCATAAATTATTAAAATTTGATACAATTATCCTTATAGCAATAGGGGCATTATTGTCCTAACCATATAGCAGTTGTGCTTGTGCATATTCAAACGTTGCATCATAAAGATAATGATTCTGACACATTAATGTTTGTTTATTTTAATGATACAAATAGTTACACATGTTGAATTTTACTGACATTTTGATTCCTAATTAATATTTAAAATGCTTTAAAGAAAATTATATTATGATGATTTATTGAAATGAAAAGTTATGTATGCAGAAAAGAAAGAAACAGGGCAGCAACACATAATTTGATATTAATGAGAGAAAATTCCACCAAATCTATATTCTTATAAAACATTATATAAATTTTTATATTGTTAGAAGCATATTCACTATTAGAGAAATGACTATATTTTTATATTAGTTTGAGAGAAAATTAATTACATTCTTGTAAATTTTATTTATTTGAAATAAAGTTATTGTTAATTTAATTTAGTTTTTTTTTATTTTTTGTTTCTATGATGCTGGAAGTAATAATGCATCTTGCAATTGATGGCATCTTAGATTTAATGAAATATGACACTCATCAGCAAAATTAAAAACTAGCTTAAAAATTTGAATTAAGTTTAGAATCATCTTTAAATTAATAATTGAATTAAATAATTTAAATTAAGAGTGACACCAGCTATAAGTTAAGTTATAATTTTTTAAAAATGATTAATTTATCTGAATACTCACAGATTGTGCCACTCATAATTTAAACTATTACTGGTAATTTAATTATTAATTTATATATGGTTTTATACTCTAATTGAAACTAACTAGGGGAATATCTATAAATCAAATACAGTAATACCTTGAAGTTACATAATAGGTGGGACTGGGAAGCATAATGTAAGTTGAAAATTATATACTGGTAAGTTAGAATATCTACAGATTCCCAAATCTAATTTCAGGTACATATGTAATAGATTCCTAACTAGTTCTTTTTTACCAAAAAACAACAAATTATAAAAATTTATGATATGTAGTTGTAATTAAACTCTTAATCAACAATCAGCAAATGAAATATGTATACACACACACACCAGGGACGTAACTACAGGTGGGCCATGGCCCATGCATTGAAAATTCTGGCCCATGTGCTGGCCCACCCTGAATATATAATCTGAAACTTAAAATTGAAAACAGCAAGAGTTCAACTCCATATAACCCAAGATGCCTTGAGTTTTGTAAAAATGAAAATTTACAACAGAATACATTAAACACCTTATAATCCAAGATGCCTTATATTCCGTAAAAATGAAAATGAAAAAAAATCACAAACATAATTTAATTCTGCATAATTTCATGCTAATAGCGATAAAAAAATTTTTATTTACAAACTGCGAAAAAATGTGTCCTTTGCACATTTTATGCAATACTTAATTAATGCAATTAGCTGGAAAGAATAAATAAAGTTTCAAAATACTGGTAGATATAAGTGTTGGGATTTGGACATCTGGACTTCCCTGGTGGGAAGCTGGGAAGTAAACAGCGTCAATCAACAAGGGTGTGGTAATTAGACCAATTTAGGCAGGGATTAACTCCCTAAGTATGCCTGGTAAAGAATGTTATTCGTTGGTCGTTTTTTTCACTCTTTTTTAATTGTTTTGTTTTTAAAACTGGAGAGACGGGAACGAGCATGTAATAAAAAATGGGACCGCGGGAAAAAGAGAAAAAAATCAGGACAGTACTTTTAGCTACTTTCTACCATACATTAAAAAAATTCATTTTTTATTTGGACAAATAAATTTTACTTCACTTCGTAGTTGTCCACTTACTTCATTTCTAGATATTTTTCATATATTATCTAAATACTTTCTCCTCACTAATTGGAATCTATTACTAAAATGTGGCAACCTGCACCATGTGCTAACTGATAATCACAAGAAACAAGTTATACCCTTTTCAAAGAAAGAACTTTCAAGGCCAAATTCGATGATGGATGAGTCTTTTCAGTTAGGATTAGCAATAAGTGATATGATGTAAAACGGATCGCAGTAGAGAATTTATTACCATTTTCGACTTGATATTTGAATTAAAACATAGTAATCAGATTAAAATATTTCAGCTAAAATTAATTATAATTTGAAAATTTATTTTAAAAATTTCCTTCAGTTACAATTCTTTTAATTGTTGATACAGAAACACCAGTAGCTAGTGAAGTTTCGTTAAAAATGTCACTTCGAATAGATTTCTGCCTTCCAAAATACTTACAAGTATATATACGTTTAAAATAATATTTCTAGCTTGACTGTGCAATGTTTCTCCTCGCTTACACTTAAAAAAATATCCACTTGTTGACTTGAAAAGATTTTATTAATTCAGAATCGCTTTTTATCATACAACAGAAAACTCAAAAGTTAAATTTTGCTCTTTCAAAAACAAAACTCAAATACACAAGATGCATTTTTCTTATTCCATTGGCTGGCAAATTTTTACGTCATGTTTTACAGCTTTATTTACAGATTTTACTTAAAAAAGAATCAAAAGCTTTTGGATCAGCTCAACAATGCACATAGGAAAGCGACAATTGCTTTTAACAGACCATTGTACTAATTCAATTAACACAAAACTGCTAAAATCGAGATTGCTAAAAGCTTAAAATTATCTTTTTCTCATCTATATATTAATTTTAGTTTTTTACTTTTAATATAAAATTATATATAATAGATTAATTGATTCTTTATTCAATTTATCGCATGCATATTTTGAATTTTAATTCTCCGATTATTATTATTATTACCAGTATTAAATTTAAATATATGACTGCATAACTTCATAGCATTCATTTCAAATAATCTAATATTGTCTCTCCATATTTTCAGAATTAAATTCTAGTAAGTTTTAATGTATACAAAACAAATAATCAACACTGTTCTAAATATGAATAATAAGATTAGAACACTAAATTATATAATTTAGATGTTATTCATATTTAGAACAGTATTGATTATTTGTTTTGTATACATTAAAACTTACTAGAATTTAATTCTGAAAATATGGAGGGACAATACTAAATTAATTTGAAATGAATGCTATGGAGTTTATGCAGTCTTATATATTAAACAACATTCAAAGTTTGCGGTCTGCAATTGATTGCACCATATGACTTGGTTCTCTCAAGTTTTGTGACATAAACAGAAACATGTGACCCATTGACTGATAGGAAATGTGTCCCAACAACATTCAAAGTTTGCCTTCTGCAATTGATTGCACCACATGACTCAATTCTCCCAAGTTTTATGACAAATGAAAAAACGTGACCCGAACTGACTGACGGGAAATGTGTCCTATCATACTGTTTGTACGTAACTTTTTTGACTGAGTGACAAGTGAAATTTTATAATTCTCTGTTTGATTACTGTTATTCATTATGGAAAAAGGAACGATGTGACACTATTAATAGGATGTTTTGCATACAAAACATTATAAAAAGTTAATACAGTAAATCGGAACTCTGCCAAGCTTTGGAACAGATGCGCTATATCGTCGTTAGTGAAAATAATTACGTAACTTCGTAAAGGTAAGTCGCAGTTTATTTGAATTGATTGCATTCGATTCGGAATGATAAGATACATCTGAAATCGTTTTAAAAAATCCAATTATCTATAAAAATTTTGCAAAAATCTTAAGAAAAACATAATTCCGAGCCTAAGTTTGAGGCCCCATAACTTTAGAATGGGGCTTTTGCCTCTCATGGGACCTTCATCAATTAACTCAGGAGTCTTTAATTTGGTGGTAAGATAAAGGGGGTTAAAGTTCCGTTAAATTCCGCTGGAATTTTTTTTACTGTCATACTAACCACAGATTAAGAGAAAGGTACCAACTGTTTTGTCTACTTTTTATCAACTAGTGGAGTCGCCCAGACTCTCTAAAAGTGCATTTTTTTGTTAGTGTATTTTATTTTATATATTAACTGTAAATATTATTTTTGTGTTGTAAATAAACTTATATATTTGAAGACCGTTGTGAGTCTGTAGAGGAGTGATTTTGATATCGAACCACATTACAGGACTGGAAACAAATTCGGACCATGAACTTTACTATAAGTATTTATTTGATATCAGCTCAATACAAAATTATGCGGTGTGTTTTACTTAATGATGCAAAACGATCGATTACTTTGTCCAAACTGAGAACTTTTGCGATTTTTCTATTGATGAACATGATTGCTAAATTACTTAACCGATCATCAAGCATTCTGTTATATAAATACGATTTAATAAAATACATATAGGAGAATGTTCTTTCACATTGGTGTAGCTCACCCAAAAAAAAGCTAGTTACATCACTGACCTACACCCACACACACACAGACACACACACACACACACACACACACACACACACACCACACACATATATATATATATATGCACTTTGTTTGTGAAACAAACAAGTGAGCAAGGGGAGGATGAGAGTTACATATCTCCAAATTTATGTAAGTCGGGGTATTACTGTATTCCAAGCCACATTAACTCATATAAAAATAATTCTGAATTAAATTGTCATTTTAATTATTAGTTTTTAAATTAAGATTATAGTGCCACCATCTGTTGAGTTAATAATTAATTAATTTTTAAATTTGGACTAAGGTGGCATCATCTACTATTTAATAATTAGGCTAGAATTTAAACTATTTTTCACAAAATTAATTTAAAATTTTCCCACTGCACCAGAATTGAATTGGGATCTTTAGGACTGTGCCCCAATACTGTGATCAGTTAGATTACCAAAGCATCAGGCAGAATTCCATTTTGAGAAACTTATGTAATGATTAATTTGGAAACTTGACAGATTAGGCTGATATTAGCATTCCTAGGTGGGCTCTCTCTGTAGCCATAAACCCAAATGTGAATCTTGGCAGACAGATTTGGCTCAAATCAAATAATATATTCTATATAATGATAACTCAGCACTACTTAGCAGTATAGAAAAAAGGTTTTATTCTAAAAAACTTGCTAACGTTTTCGGTCGTGGACATCATCAGGCACAATCACCAAATCAAACAGAATTCTAGAATAGAATGTTACATATGTTCCTATTAACAGAATACAATTTCAGAATACAATTGTTTAAATTCAAATTAGAATTTTAAATTATATAAGTCAGTTGACATATAAAAAATGGATTAATGATAATTAAAGCTGAGTTAACCTCTAACACTTACACAATATTACATATTCACAAACCTTAAAACTAAAAGTATAATTAAAGAAATTATCCATCAGTTACACAACCAGTCTATTAGTTTACGTTTTCCTCTGAAGTATAATTAATTCTCTCTTCTATCATTAAGATTGCTGTCTTCTTAGCATATATTTCAAGACGTCTGACGGCTCCCAAGCCAACTTATCATTTATCAGTACTTCCTTTTCTTTTCTTTTTATTATTTCTAATGACTTTGTAATTGTCGGTTGTGTATGAGGAGGGATTCTTCTTATTATTTCTGCTTTTTTCCACTGAACATCTATGTCATTAGCATATGCTTCTTGTGCAAGAGAAGTGGTTACATTTGCTTTTTCTATAACTTCTTTCCCCGCACCAAAATTCACTCCTTCTATACTCCCACTGTCTCCAATATATTCATCTAACCCCCTCATCAAACTACGAATATTTAATTTCTCTATTTCAAAAATAACAGAACGATCTCTCCTGGTGGTAACTCCCATATATGCCTTATTTCCATTTCCTCCTACTTCTACCAAAATTATCTTATATACTCCTTTACGTTCTAGATCTTTAAGGGGTCTTTGTCATTCCGAATGGCATTAAACACTGTGGTGGTCCTCATCGGAGCTATTCTCTTCTTTCTATCTCTAGCAATCTTCTTTATCACAGCTAAGTCTTTCAGGTGGTACGGTACAGGCATATAGTCTTCTTGGTCATTTCTGCTTGGTCTCATAGTGTTAACATCATCTGTAAGCTTTCTCTTTATTTGTCTCAATATCTGCGAGAGGAACG
>AYEL01072704.1:0-44940 GCA_000484575.1 Olivierus martensii
AATTGTATTCCGTTAATAGGAACGTATGTAACATTCTATTCTAGAATTCCGTTTGATTTGGTGATTGTGCCTGATGATGGTCTATGACCGAAAACGTTAGCAAGTTTTTTAGAATAAAATCTTTTTTCTATACTGCTAAGTAGTGCTGAGTTATCATTATATAGTATAAGAGTAAAGCAGTTCCTGAATATATATTTTATAATATAATCTAATGATGTAAAATAGGGAAATATCTACAAAACAAATATTCAAAGCTAAATTAACCTCTAGCAGAATAATTTAGAAATAAACTGTAATTTTTAATAATTATTTTAAGTCAAGGATACAATGCCACCATTTGTTATGAACTAAATCTGAACTCATCTGTGAACAGAATTTGCTCCTTGTGTTAGTGTGTTGCAAGTAATACATTAACAATACTAATTCAAATTCATTTCTGAATTGACAATTCTTTTCTGAACACATTCTTTTCTGAATTGGGGACAAGGAGATATAGATTGCTGATCTTCTGGCACAAAGGATTGTTTCATTAAGCCTTCTGGTCACCATTCACTTTGAAATTCTTCTTCCTGTAGCTTTACCAAGTTCAGAACAAGCTGTGAATGGATCTCTATGATGCCTATTGGAGGTAATACTCATCTTGGCATCCTGTGGCATAAGGACATCTTCAACAGGCCTTATAGTGATTACCTTACTGTGAGATCCACGAAATATCACCTATATTTTAATATTCTTTTCATCATTATCGAATA
Organism: Olivierus martensii; assembly: GCA_000484575.1. Taxonomy (NCBI): domain Eukaryota; kingdom Metazoa; phylum Arthropoda; class Arachnida; order Scorpiones; family Buthidae; genus Olivierus; species Olivierus martensii. Next base: position 753 of record AYEL01072704.1, read on the forward strand.
TTTTTGCCTTACTTAATATTTCTATCACATATATTTTATATGGTTTATGTTACTTGATTATATTATTATAGCGATTGTATAATTAGTTATGTTAACCGATTTATATTATTATTTTGTCAATTATTATATCTTTTAACTTTGTATAATTTTATCATCTATTGGGTAATTTTTATTAACATGTTGAAATCAATGAAACGAAAGCTAGCTTCCTTTCACCCCCGATTGATGTTAATTTAAAATAAACAAATGGGGATAACCACCTGGACTAGGAAGAAAGAAAGGCGATTTAAAGTCGGATGGAGAACACAGAATTTTCCACCAACATATCAACAATGACAACATCGAAATGATGTCAATAACTGAATCATATCCTCCCCAAAGAAAGATAAAAGGAGAGGGGAATGAAATATAATCTAATGATGTAAAATAGGGAAATATCTACAAAACAAATATTCAAAGCTAAATTAACCTCTAGCAGAATAATTTAGAAATAAACTGTAATTTTTAATAATTATTTTAAGTCAAGGATACAATGCCACCATTTGTTATGAACTAAATCTGAACTCATCTGTGAACAGAATTTGCTCCTTGTGTTAGTGTGTTGCAAGTAATACATTAACAATACTAATTCAAATTCATTTCTGAATTGACAATTCTTTTCTGAACACATTCTTTTCTGAATTGGGGACAAGGAGATATAGATTGCTGATCTTCTGGCACAAAGGATTGTTTCATTAAGCCTTCTGGTCACCATTCACTTTGAAATTCTTCTTCCTGTAGCTTTACCAAGTTCAGAACAAGCTGTGAATGGATCTCTATGATGCCTATTGGAGGTAATACTCATCTTGGCATCCTGTGGCATAAGGACATCTTCAACAGGCCTTATAGTGATTACCTTACTGTGAGATCCACGAAATATCACCTATATTTTAATATTCTTTTCATCATTATCGAATATTTTTGCCTTACTTAATATTTCTATCACATATATTTTATATGGTTTATGTTACTTGATTATATTATTATAGCGATTGTATAATTAGTTATGTTAACCGATTTATATTATTATTTTGTCAATTATTATATCTTTTAACTTTGTATAATTTTATCATCTATTGGGTAATTTTTATTAACATGTTGAAATCAATGAAACGAAAGCTAGCTTCCTTTCACCCCCGATTGATGTTAATTTAAAATAAACAAATGGGGATAACCACCTGGACTAGGAAGAAAGAAAGGCGATTTAAAGTCGGATGGAGAACACAGAATTTTCCACCAACATATCAACAATGACAACATCGAAATGATGTCAATAACTGAATCATATCCTCCCCAAAGAAAGATAAAAGGAGAGGGGAATGAAAGATATTGTGCAAGTGTGATGTGTGTGTCAGTTAAAAAATAACTCAGAGCAGAGAGAGAGAAGTTGTCCTCTCTGAAGGAATCAGTTCCGACTCGTCCGAGACATCTGACTTACCCAGGTATATAGTGCCAGAGGAACAATATCCCAACCCTTTTGCTGCTGATAGGCCCGATAGACATAGTCAGTCTTGCTTATGCATAATATAGTTCGTTTCCTTGATTTTTCTCTTCTTAAAATTATAACCAATTTATTGTTTAATATCTTTCTTAAATAAATAAATATACAGTGGTAATTTGGTTAATGATGGCCTCGAATAACGATGTACTTGGTTAACGACGAGTGGCTACAAGAAAAAAATGTCTTGGTTAACGATGCAGGCTTTGGTTAATGACTCCTGATTGGCTGTCTTGGTTAACGACGCATGCTTTGGTTAACGACTCCTGATTATGTGAACTTTCTGACAAAATATAGTTCTATAATAGCTCATCATCACATCATGTGATCATTAGCTCAGTTGTTAATTGTTATTTTTTTTAAATCACAATCAGTTCAAATCCGACAATATCATTATTAAAATTAATAAATTTTTATCACAATCAATTCAAATCCAACAATATCATTATTAAAATAATAAAATAATCGCAATCAATTCAAATCCGACAATATCATTATTAAAATTAATAAAATTATAATCATATAAAAACAATTAAGTAAATCATAATTAACATATTATAATGATAAATTATTTAATTAATTGAAGTAAATGATAATTAACATACAGTAATGAAAACAAATTATTTAATCAATTAAAAATAGATGTGCAACAAACAATTCACTAGTTTTTAGTTTCTTAAAGATGATTTCTAGACGATTATTATTATTAAATTCTGCAAACAAAGTCTGATTCTATTGTTTGTTTGTGTTATATTATTAGTTTTTAGTTTCTTAAAGATGATTTCTAGACGATTATTATTTTACTAGTTTTTAATTTCTTAAAGATGATTTCTAGACGATTATTATTTTAAATATTTTTAGTTTCTTAAAGATGATTTCTAGATGATTATTATTTTAAATTATGTGAACAAAGTCTGATTCTATTGTTTGTGTTATATACTTGACACCTGCAACTTTTAGTTTTTTAAAGATGATTTCTAGACGATTATTATTTTAAATTCTGAAACAAAGTCTAATTCAATTGTTTATTTGTGTTATATATTACTTGACAAAAGTCTGATTTTATTGTTTGTTTGTGTTATATATTAATTGACACCTGCAAGTGGTGTGAATTCTATTGTTTGTTCGTCTTATATATTGCTTGACACCTGCAAGTGGTGTGACGTCACAATTTCGGATCCCATTAGAGGAAAAAATACATCTGTCCGAGAATCTACAGTTCATACAGACAGTAAATCGGTGAATATGTGTCACTGTTCATTTGCCATTAAAAGGCAAAATCAAATCTTATCTATATAGAGTTGAATCTATAAACTGCTTATCAGTAGTTATGGGTTTGTTTGTTAAAAAACTCCGAAGTGAGTCCAATTATCCTTTGTTGAATCTATGAGCTACTAATCAGTGTTTACGGGTTCGTTTGTCAAAAATCTCTAAAGTGAGCACAATTGTCCTTCTAATAAGATTGATAATTAAAAACTGTTTTCATGAACAATTCATTTTATTAATGTTAAAATTTTATAGCAAATTTAATAAACAAATAATATTTTCCATATTTTTAGGACATTTTAAATGAGTCTAATTAAAAACTGTTTTCATGAATAATTCATTTTATTAATGTTAATTTTTTTAACAAATATTGATATAATAAATAAGTGATATTTTCCATATTTTTAGGACATTTGAAATGAGTTTTATCTCCATTTTTGATGTAAGTCCCTGGGAGACATTTCCTTTTGCTTTATAGCAAAAGTATGTTATTATATTATGTCATTATATTAATCTACTCCCGTGTTTATAGCAAAATTATGTTACTATATTATGTTATTATATTAATCCACAAACTAAAGAAAATTGTATAAGATGAATTTAAAACAAAAGGGAACCGAAGTCAATTAATGAAGCCCCGTAAATTGTTGCTGATATGAAAATTCAACCCGAGCGATAGGAGTCATACACGGAACAATAGAATCGTGGGAAAGAAGAAAGAGAACAAAAAAAGAGGAGAGAAGTCTCTGAGATCTGGAAGTAAAGAGACATAGGTAATCAAGTCTCACAAAAACAAAGTAAAAGAAAAATAAGAAGAATTAAGGATTTAAACAAAAGATAAACGAAAGCAGTGAGAAACCCAGAGTCCGGAGTCTCCTACTTCTCCTTCCCAAGAAAACAACCTTTCTTCAGGTACGTTCAGGTTGGATACAGCGCATCCCCTTTTTTTATAACAACAATTAAAATTACTATATTTCAAGCATCAGCTTCGTTTCCTTTTTGATGTGTTTTTAGTATACAGTCAAACCTCTTTAAGCCACCCCTCTATAAACCACCACTCTTGTTATTTGCCTGATGAAAGCCAATAACAAATCTCCTCCTTTATGTAACATGAAATTCCCTCTATAAACCGCCACCTCACTAATCGCCAACCGCCACTGAAATTCCCTCTATAAACTGCCACTCATTTCTGGAGGCAAAACCATTTCCGAAATTCCCTCTATAAACCGCCACCTAACTAATCGCCAACCGCCACTCATTTCTGTATTCCCTCTATAAACCGCCACCTCACTAATCGCCAACCGCCACTCAGAGGCAAAACCATTTCATTAGAGAAACCAGTTGTTTAAACTGCCAAAACAGTTGAATGGCAAGGTCAACCAACATAAATAGAAACACTAGAGAAGATGGCAATTAAGTAATTTATCTATTAACATTTATTAGACTGTAATCTTGCACCTGTGACTATTCACATCCCTGTTTTCAAAATGAGCTATTCCAAAACTTTTAACAGATTTTACTAAATAACCGTTTAAAATAGGAGAAGACTGGAAAGCCATAACCTCGACTTTGCAAAAGAAGAACAGTTTAAACCGTTTTTTTTTTATAAATCAACTGTTGTGAGTATTGTTGCTGTTTCTTACTCGGAAAAATTTCAAAAATGACATTAGATGTTCACGAAAAGATTTTAATTTGTGAATATAAAAATAAAAATCCTTCTGCTACTCAGCAATTTATTTCTGATCACTTTTAATTAAATGAAACAATGTCATTCTAGTCTATACATGTTTTCTCACATGTTACCATAAACCCTCCATAAACCGCCACCCTTCTTTATCGCCAGAGAAGACCTACGAACCGATAGTGGCGGCTTAAAGAGGTTTGACTGTATTTTTAAATACCGTATATACTCGAATATAAGCCGATCCGTGTATAAGCCGACCCCCCGACTTCAGAGTTTAAAAATCGGTAAAAATGCATAACCCGTGTATAAGCCTACCTCTGACTTTATCTCTTAAAATTCAGCAAAAATTTGAAACCGATAAATCACGTGATTTTTGATTTTTAGTTATCGATATATTAATGTCATTTGCCAAAATAAATATTTTATTGAAACTTTAAATATATCATATAAAATAAATTATACAATACAAACATCAATATACAATTTAAAAGGTAAAATTTTACATTACCTGAAGCGATCGAGCGCGTCGTGCCGACTCCAACCTGCATTTGTATAAGTGCATGAGATAGACAATGCCGCGCCACCTGATGCGGCGCGGCACAGAAATTCTCCACAATAATCCAGCATAACGCGCCTACATAAGATTCTTGGATTATTGTCGGAATTTCTGTGTCGCGCCGCATCAGGCAGCGCAGCGTCGCCTAGCTGATGCACTTATATAAATGCGGGTTAGATTCGTTGGCGTGATGCGCTGGATTGCATCAGGTAAAGTAAAATTTTACCCGATGCGGATGTTAGGATTACGTCGCTTCAGAAAATATCAAGTTAACAAATAATAATAAATTTTGATAATTTACATAAAAATATTTTCTTTTTATTATTGTTATTGAATAACTGTTTTCTTTTTTTAAAAAAAATTCATATTTAAATATCGCAGTAAAAATTCCATCGGAATATGTCTACGTCACACGGCTCCCAAGAGAGTCATTCAAAGTTTCGTTTTCCCTTACATTGTGTTTTGTCTAGTTGAGTTGAGTTATCATATTCAAATCTTTGATCATATTTTAAAATAAGTGGATCATCTTAATGATGACGTCATACACCGTTAGGATGATGTGTGCAATGTGATATCTAGACGTTAAGCGAGCGATTTCAAAGTTTTGATTTTGCTTACACTGAAGTTTTTTGATATACTAAAGTTATTTTTCAGTATAGATTTTAAATAATTATTATTTTTTTGTTATTTTAAATATAGTTTATTTTTTGATCTATTTTAGTTAAATCATGGATGAGTTAAATATTGATATAATAAGCATTTATGGATTACTAGTGAATGGATTAAAATATGAATTTATAATAATGAAAAATAAATATATTTTTCACTCAAAAATGAATCCTAGGTAAGATTCTTGATCGATTGTTGAATTTTCGCGCCACGTCGTATCGGGCAGCGCGGCGTCACCTATTTGATTACAGCATATAAATGCAGGTTGGAGTTGGCAACGCAACATGCTCAATCACTTCGGGATAAGATAAAATTTTACCTGGTATTGTATTAAATGAATTATTGCAGAATTTCCTTCTTGGTCTTCAGGAGACGTTCAATAACCTATATTATTTCAATGGTTTTGCTTATTACTTCAATTTCTTCAGTCAAAAAAAAAAAATTGATCTTTTTTGACCAGTGTATAAGCCGACCCCCCACTTCAGAAAATTTTTTTGAGAAAAAAAGCTCGGCTTATACAGGAGTATATACGGTAATAAACTTTCTGTTTGTTTTCTGTATCGTATCTTAGTGTGTTTAATTCCCATGTTCTGGACCCCTTGTGCCAGGACCCACACCTGCTCATCAATTTGGTCGCACTAACGCGTATATACCGCCTCGAAACTTTACATTAATATTTACTATGGTTGTGGGAAGGAACTGGAACAAATTAATCAATTTTCAATTAAATCCTATGGGGAATCACACCTTGGATAATGACGGTAATCCTGGAACAGATTACCATCGTTAACCAAAGTACCACTGTATATATATATATATATATAATTATATGAAATTGCCTGTGTACTGTGTACTCTTTCTTCCTTTAACCCAGACTCCGTGTGCCACATACCCACGCAGCCTTATTCAAAATTAATTGGCCGCCACGTTGGAGGTTCCCACATTATATCCTGAAACTATATATACAGTATATATATTTATAGCATTGATACCACCATTCTTGATACATTCAATTTCCTAGCAGCATCAGCTTGACTCAGTCTATCCCTATCCAATAGCACACCATTGCAATGAATCAACTAAATCAGTGATGGGTGACCTTTTTTCTTATGTAAGGACCACATTTTAAACTTTCGAACTGTCACAGGCAGAACAAGAGAAAAGAAGAAAAAAAAACAAAATGTAGGCAAATCAAATTATTTATTCACATATAATTATAAATTAACATAGGTATACTTAAATGTGACTTCTGGAACTAATGTGAATGTAATATATCTGAAATATTTGGTTGAATATTAATCACTAGTAGTTTTAAATCATTTTTGAGATGTGAATCTGTTAATCAATTTCGGCACAAAGTTTTTTTACTGACTTTGTGGCAGGAAAAACTGTTCACATGCTTAAGCTGTAGAAAATAACAATATAATTTTTGCTGCATACTTCCTTAAGTTGGGAAATTGATTTTCTTTCATAAAAAATTTTTTAAAATATATCAATTTTTTTCTTTAAAATATCTTTCAAATCTAAATTACAAGTCTATTATTTCCAATTAAAGTTCATTTGGTGCATTTTCTATATTTACCAAAAAAACTGTAAAAATCTATTTCATTTTCTCAGTTAAGAAAGTTTTTCTTTTATTTATTTATTTATTTATTTATTTATTTTGTAATATTTTGTGCGACATGGCTGCACAAAATACCAATGCAGGCCGTGGATTGCTTATCCCTAAACTAAATGATATTTATTAGACATAAATTGCTATTTACAACTGTTTATACTTATACTTGTATTTCAAAGATCAAACAACACTATTAGCAGCTTTTTTTTATTTTAAAGATCAAACACTTTTGGCAATTAGGCAATCATCAGGCTACATTCTTTTGGCAATAGAATACAATTTAAAAATTCAACATGGAAGAACTCATAGTTACTATGGTAATGGAACTTAATATGATACATAATGTAACTAATTTAATAAATATTTCTTGTAGGCTATATGGAAAAAACAAAAAAATAATAGAATAAATAAATAAATAATAACATCACTAAATAATAAAACAGTTTCTAGATTTAACAATGCACTAATTGATAATGTCAGGTTTCTTGCTCAACTTCATATTTCCATATGAGGGGAGCTCAAATGTCAGTTTTCATTCAATACGCTTTCTATCTTTTGCCTTTTTAATATCTCAGTGGATTTGGCCATTATAGCATGAGCCAGCGTATTCAATAGTCTTATGATTCATGCCTCATCCCATTGCTCTCTATTTTTATTATTTTTCATTTTTTCCATATTACGTGAAAAAAAATATTTTCAAACAAAGAAATATAAATTTCCTTACATTTAAAGACACATTACATAACATCTACGTTTTAAACATATTTTTATGCTAGAATAAAAACACAGAAATACCTACAGAAAATATTTATTAAATTAGTTACGTTATACAGTGGTACCTTGGTTAACGACGGTAATCCATTAACCAAAACAGTCGTTATCCAAAGTGCGATTCCCCATAGCATTTAATTGAAAATTGATTAATTCATTCTGGCTCCTTCCCACAACCATAGTAAATATTAAAAATGCAGATAAAACTCATTTAAAATGTCCTAAAAATATGGAAAGTATCATTTATTTATTATATTTGCTACAAAAAATTAACATTAATAAAATGAATTGTTCGTGGAAACAGTTTTTAATTATCAATCTTCACCAAAAGGACAATTGGGCTCATTTTGGAGTTTTTGACAAACAAACCCATAAACACTGATTAGCAGCTTATAGATTCAATGATTATTATATAGATAAGATTTGATTTTGCCTTTTGATGGCGAACGAAAAGTGACATGCACCGATTAATTGTCTATATGAACTATAAGATCTCCGACAGACGTTATTTTTTTCTAATGGAATTCGAAACTGCGACGTCACACCACTCGCAGGTGTCAAATAATGTATAACACAAATAAACAATTGAATTAGACTTTGTTGGCAGAATTTAAAATAATAATCATCTAGAAATCACTTAAATCAGACTTTATTTGCAGAATTTAAAATAATAATCGTCTAGAAATCATCTTTAAGAAAACAAAAACTAGTGAACTGCTGCACATCTATTTTTAATTAGTTAAATAATTTGTTTTTATTATTATATGTTAATTATCATTTAGTTAAATATATTTTTATATGGTTATAATTTTATTAATTTTAATAATGATATTGTTGGATTTGAATTGATTGAATAAAAAAAATAATGATTGACTGAGCTAATTAATCACGTGATGCGATGATGAGCTGTTTTACAGAGCTCTATTTTGTCAGAAGTTCACATAATCAGGAGTCGTTAACCAAAGCATGCGTCATTAACCAAGACATTTTTTTTTCAACCACTCGTCGTTAACCAAAGCCGTCATTATCTGAGGCCGTCGTTAACCAAGGTAACACTGTATATTGCCAGAGGAAAATTATTTAATCTTATATATAAGATATTTAATAAAAATAAGGATTAGAGAAGAGGTAAGATTTAATTTATAAACAAATTTATATTTAACTTTGATAGTATCCTTAGAAATAATTTATAAAATGATATTAAATAAAGATTATATATATTTTTTAAAACATTGTTTGAGCTTCATATAAATATACCTTAACTCCATGTAATTTAATGAGTGCAGTTAAACAGTAGTACTCTCTGTAAGAAAAAATAGAACAGGAACAAATTGTTACTATTTTCTGTATTACATTTTGTCACTAAAATAATGTTTGTACCATTTTACAAAACAATTATATTGAAGTTTAAGAATTAGCAATGCACAACAATCATATCATATATAAATAAATTTTTGAGACTGGAAAAATGTCAAATTTTTATATTTCACAATCATAGATATTTTTAATTAAAAGTATTATCAGAATGCTATTGCAATGACTTATCATTCTACTTTCACTTTTACAGGAATTTAAAAGTGGTATCTATGTATATTAATCATGTGGTGTTTCATGTAGTATTCTATATATATTAATCCATTTGGAACTTTTTAAATAACAATATATAAAACGGCAGAGACACTTTCTACTACCCAAGAACTGATTTGAAATTTTTACATTAGAATTAATGTGAAATGAGAGCAGAAACACTTTCTACTACCCAAGAACTGATTTGAAATTTTTACATTAGAATTAATGTGAAATAAGTTTTGTGATTATGAATTTTTGCTTAATTAATAGATTCCATGTTCTTATTTACCTTTATAAATCAAGCATTATAGTTGTAAATAATAAATTTCATTAATATATCAATAATATGCTGTACTAGCAAAATTTAAAAAATTAATAAATAAATCACTTTATATAGTTGATTTTTATTATATTTATTTTTATCAAAAATTATATTAATGCTAATTAATATAATTTATGATAAAATATAATGCATTAACTCTGTGAAGTTTTAAATTATTTATTTTATTTTTAAAAATAAGTGATTATTTAAGAAAATAAGTTTAAATGATTATTGAAATTAATTAAAATGAATAGCTACTATTTAAAAAAATATAACATTAAATTTTATTAGATCATTTTATTTTATTAATTTTTAATAGCATTAAAGAATGCCATTTCCTTATAAGAAATTTAATTCAGATGAAAAAGGTGATTATTCAGAAGAAATTGATCATAATACTGAATATTATTTAGTAAGTTTTCAACTTTTATATTTAAAATAATTTTTAATGTTTGTTTAATTATAAGATATTTATTATGGCTTAGTATTATTTTGTTAATACTGAATAAATTTTGGAATACAATATAAACTAAATAAATATTGGAAATAAAATAATTTCAACAGTTCATATAATCAGGAGTCGTTAACCAAGACATTTTTTCTTACAATCACTCATCATTAACCAAGTACGTCATTATCCGAGGCCATCGTTAACCAAGGTACCACTGTAGTGGTATACCTTCTGGTTGTCATGATTTTATCATCACATAAAGCAAATAATTTTCATTTCTAGATTGTGTCTAAAGCTGTAATTTGTCTACTTATCTATCGAGTAAATGAGCTTTTATAATTATTACTATCTATCAACAATAATGGAAAATAAAATTCTTTAACATTTATATGACTTAAATAATTTCCTTATTATTACAATTTGCTTGATTTCAAAGGCCGTGTGTCCATCTCTTTAGATAGATAAATCATTGATTTTGCTGACTTTTACTTAATTTCATTATCATCAAATTTTATTGTTGAGAACAGAACTTCTATTTTTAGCATTATATCTATGGGTAATTGATTCTTGGTTCATAAGTTTTACTTTACGAGTACAGTCCAGGAACAAATTAACTTGTAAAGTCGAGAACAACCTGTATTTGAATTTTAGCTATGGAATGCACTTATAAATTTAAAGAACAATTTATCATCATTTTATAAATCACTATGTTTTCATATGGTAAAATATTGGTTTTTCATTTGGAAGATCTAGCATTGATTCCAGATTGTCCCATATCTCCAGATATTTTTTGAAAGTAATTTGGATCCACTCAATCTCCACCCTGTAACTTTATAGCAATGACGTGATTATAATTTTCAGGGAACTCTCAAAACTTCCTATAGAATAAAGAAATGTTTTTTATTTCATGATATTTCTCTTAAAATTTTGTAAAAAATCTTCAGACCTTTTGAGATTTCAGTATCTAACTCATAGTAGTTATTCTGTTTCCTCTAGCCAATTCATCATAGGTAAGGTAGCCTCTACTAATAAAAGCAACAACGATTTCATATTTCATGGTGTAAGTTTATCTACTAATCTTAGTCATTATATATTATTTTTAGTATCCTACCAGTCAAGAAAATACAAGAAAAATTTAACTGATTCTAAAGCAGTTAAATTATCTTTATCTTATGAAAATGTTTTATAAATCGAATGTCAAGATTAAAAATTATACAAATATATTTCTAAATTTGATTAAAATAATTTTTGAATGATCGATATTGTTTATCATTGATAAATTTACATTTTAATGATGGCCAAATACAGATAACTCTCAATTTATGCCAGGGTTAGATGTTAGATTCTGCCATATTAGTTTATAATTCAAAACTTCATAATTTGAGCTAAATTTACTAAAGAACAAATTACTACTATAGAATATAAAATTTACACATTCAGGTGGTCCGTTTTGTTGTATTTGAAGAAGCTTCTAAAAATGCACAGAAATTCATGTAAACTGCATGTAACAGTAACAAAAATCTATAAAGGCACAAATTTCGTAATTTTGAAAGTACATAAGTTGACGCTTCATAAATCGAGAGTTACCTGCAATTGAAATATTCAAAGTTTGTTGTAATACAGTATTTAAATTAACATAAAATAATTCTTATTTTTTTTACGTCGTTAACCGAGACATTTTTCCTTGCAACTACTCGTCGTTAACCATGTACGTTGTTATCCAAGGCCGTCGTTACCAAGGTACCACTGTATTATTATTTAGTATACATAATATATATATATTTATTATAAACTATATTACTATAGAATTAATAAATATTGTGGAAGAGCATAATCTTCCATTTAAAAGACCAGGATTGATTCTTCGGATCATTCCTCAAAAATTTTTCACAAAGAATCTAGGTCTGATTCATCAATCCCCATTCTTTATCTTTGTGATCCCATTAGGAATTTTGAAAATTTCTTGAAAATAATGGAGTAGTTCTGACCATTATTATAGATTCAAGTAAAAAATATTGTAAAACAATTGTAAAAAAGACATTTTTAAATATTTTTGGACAGTCAACCAAGATGTTATTCAAAATACTGGTAATTGATTAATAGAAATTGCAGTTTATCTTGCATTGCCTCCAGGGAAGCAGGGACCATTCCATATCTTACCATGAGCTCCAATATAAGTATGGACAATATCTATATTGGAATTATCGAGGGAGCCGAAAAATGAGGATCAGTAAGCCAGTCCGGACATTATCTAAAAATCTAAAGTGCTAAATCGGAATCGAATTTCTGAATCCCATCGATTCTTATTCGTCACATCTAAATTGTCCCGTATATGATCTTCTTTTTAGTTTTATGCACTTTCTATCTGAAAAAGAATTGAATAGCACATTGGCCGGATGGCCGTGTGGTAAAGCAGTCCTATTGAATCTTCGATCCTCTGATTGAACCAGCCTTCGATCCTCTAATCTAATTGATCTCATCATGGATGTTCGCCAGCTTATAATGAGATCCAAAGTGCTCACTATAGACTTCTCTGAAGTCTTTGGCGATGACCACTTCGGAGCACACTACGCTGTTAATAATTAGCATAATTAAGACTAACCTAAGTTTGTCCTATTGAACCTTATTCTTCAGTTGACCTAATCCCACTCTTCATATGGACTCCCAAGTTGGGCCATTGGAATGGTCCATAACTTAGAAACCTCCAGACACTGTATATCATATTAAGTTCTGTTACCATAGTAAGTATTAGTTCTTCCATGTTGAATTTTTAAATTGTATTATTAGAAATTTTCTAAGATTTGATATTCCAGAATTACAGATAGAATTTTCAAAAATAAAAAACAATAAGATCTCTGATAACATAGCTTTTATAGCAATTTGAGATTTGCATATTGCTGATAATAGATCAAATCTCAAATTGCTGTAAAAGCTATAAATATTATTTACATATCTAAGTAAATAATTTTTCATTTGAAATTTTCAGAATTTATATTGAAATATTATTAAAAAAAATAGGAGAATTATTATATTTAGGACAGAAAATAAGAGATAATAAATGATTCATTAAAGTGAATAGTGTTTATTGCATTATTAAAAATTGATTATAGAAGACATATATACTGTACCAAAATGGATTGAATATTAACTCTGCAAGATCATTCTATTTCTAAGGCTTCTTTAAAAAATAATAAGTTGGCAAGAATATTATTTTTGTTTCCTTCCAAGAAAAAGAGAATCTATAAATAATGTTTCCACAAGAAAGGAGCAGTAATTTTTGAATGTTAAAAGCATATTCTACCATATGAATTCTTAAGTCTATGGTATACTATTAATAGCAGGCTTTGAATACAAAATTTTTTATTCTATAGAAAGAATTCTATATTCAAAAATGAAAATTGAAGATAACTTTATAAAATTTCTAAAAGTATTTGTACTCTTCATGATAAATAAATTAATTTTCTGTCATTACAGATCTTGGTTTGTTTAGTATTCATATTATTTTTTCAAAGATTTATCAGTTTATTTTAATATTTATAACAACATTAATTTGCAATAAACAGTTTTTAAGAAGAATTAAAATTAACATAACTATATGGTATGTTGCATTTAATTACAGAAATGCAGTATATGAAATCTATCAATGCAAAATAATATAAACTTACAATCCAAACTAATTATTACATAGATGATGGCATATTTTTTTCAGACAACAATTTGAAAATAGATGGCACATCTTTTTATCTTATTTTTGCATCTTATACAAAGTAATCATTTGAAAACTTGCTTAACAATGCCACTGCAAACATGAAAAGTTGAACATGGAATATCAAAATAAGTCTCTTTGTCATATAATAGAAGAAAGATATTATTTGTCTTATAATAGAATTTCCAAAAATAAGGTAACTCAGTTTATCTGATTATTGCAGATAATCCTTCAATTGAAATCTTTATTTTTTGTGAAGGTTTGTTTATGCAGAACATTATTTTCAATCAGGGCAGTTTTTTCCTGAATTTCTTTTTCTAAATCATAAAAGGTAATATAAGAACAGTATTATAGATATGAAGTATAATTATAGCTCATTTACACATTCTCTTGTGTTTACATGAAAATTATTTCAATAATATGAAATTGAAAATTATTTTTGTTTTCATATTAAATTTTTTAAATTTATAATTTATTTAATATCATTGTATATTATGTCTATTTTATTAATTCTGTCATTTAGTTTTATTATATTTGATTTTATTTTAGTTAAATTTCATTCATTTTGAATTAGAAGATGATTGTAATAAAGATTATGTTGAAATAAAAAATGGTAAATCGTGGGATTCTCCATCCATTCAAAAATATTGTGGAAATCAAATCCCAAATGAAATTATTTCTGAAAGCAATCATCTCACAGTTCTATTCCATTCAGATAATGCAGGATCTTCAACTGGATTTCAATTTCAAACATCAGTTATTCAACATGGTACGTATAATTATATATATTGTATATATTATATTAATACGTTCTATGGAATTTCTGTTAAAGTCCGGAATTCTTGATATAGCTGATGAGGATTATAATTTAATTGAAAGTGCTTCTAGCATATTGTAAAATATTTAATATAAAAGTATATATATTGTTTTCTGCCTTAGAGCTGTTTAATATTTATTTGGTTTTTTTATACTATAAAATCTATTTATAAGTTAAATAAAAATAAACTATAAATCAAATAAATAAGATAAATTGTTTATTCAAAGTGATGCTACAATAAAATTTACAAAATGAAAATAATCATAGATATTAAATAGATCTGGCAATATTTTTTATTTAAAAATTTTAAAAGCAATGCAATATTTTCATGATGCATTTAAAAACTATATGAATATCTATAGAATACAAAATTTTTAAGATTTTTCCAAAAATATTTTCAATTCTTTTTTTGAAAAATGCCTTGGTCTAATTGATTTAAGAAAATAATGCTTGGTTAAAACTCAAAACAACTAGAGAAGTAACTCAAATTATGAAACACACAGACAAATATGAATTTTAACATGGCTGTAGATGCATATTGTGCTTAATAAAAGAAATCGACATTATTATAAACTACCAAGTTCTGCCATTTCTATGAATACAAGGAATCACAAACATTTCATTGCTCAAGATACAGATTGAGCTTAGATATTCTGAATACTGATGATCTGGCACCACCTTTAATTTTAAAAAATTATAGGTTTGTAGTACAAAATCCCTGCTTCTGTTCAACTAATTGATGCAACAGCGAAGAAAATTCAATTTCTAAAGAAAATATCAAATAATTTTTTCTTAATTGGTTATGAAATACAATATTAAATATCAATGATGTATCTTAGATGTGATAACTGAAAACATTATAAATGTCTGGATTTATTTCTTTATTATATTTAGCATACTTTGCAATTAAAAATAGAATCAAATTAAAAATTCCAATTTGCATTAAATATGCATTCCACTATATATATATATATATATAATGATCTCTTATTCTTATCATATTTGTTTTAATTGTAGCATTACACACAGAAATAATCACATATTTGATTCTGAATTACATCATACAAATTCCTGTTTGAATGCACAATTTTATAAAATTATTCAAATAATTACTCTCTTTTATAATATTCTCTCTTAAATAATTTTCCTCTCAAGATTCAAAAAGAAAATTAAGAAAAAATTTACATTATTTTCTGGTTTTTGAATTTTTATTATAGTATATATCTGCTAACAATTATTAGAGAAATTTAGAAATAAAATTGATTATTATTTTAAAACTAGAAAAAAGCATTATTGAAATAGTGACTTAAAAATAGAAAAGTAAGACCAAAACCAACACAAGCAAGGAAAATTTTATAGTAATGGATGGAATGGAAATGCAGTCAGTCAATATCAATCTGCCAAAAATGAGAACATTATCCCAGCTTATAATTCATCAATTTATTGTACAGTATTTATTTATTTCTGTAGATAGTGCTGCTGTCATCTATACTAAAAGTAATAAGTAATTATTAGTATTTTTATATTAGAAGTAATAAAAAAAATAACTACCTGTTATGGAAACAATAGCAATTTTCTGCTACATATAAACTGTGTTTAAATGTGTCTGGGAAAATATGATATTTCATTTGTGTTGTAATTTGTTTAAAAAACAATTTGTTTCTATAAATATCAAAAGTAGTGCTTTAAAATAATGTATATGATAAACTAAAATAGTTAAGTAGAAAATACATTGTAAATCTGCATTGCCTTTAGTTGTGTTAGAAATGTAAACATAATAGAAAAATTTGGTAGAGAATATCATCAAATAAATTATGATTATTTTAGAATTCAAATATGTATTATTTCTAATTTTAAAAGTAAAATGCAAAGCAGTCAGAAACTTTAATCAAAAACATTTTCAATGCACCTGGTACCTTCCAGCTGAGGAAGGTGCCAGGTGCATTGAAAATGATTCTGATTAAAGTTTCTTACTGCTAAAGGGCTTTGTATTTTACTTTTTTGTTTTGTTTTGTGTAGTCTTGTTGAACTTTTGTTTCTAATTTTAATATATTTTTTCTTATATTTGAGCTAATAAGATATTTTTATAAATATCTTATTAAAAATTCACATAATCTTCATTTTTTATATTTGTAGGATATTAAAAATAGAATAAAAAAGGAAGAAATTAAAGAAGATATAATACACATTTTAGCAAATATATGTACAAAATCATTTTTAAGCATGTGTATGTTTTTTCATTGTTAAATATAAAAAATAATGTTTATAACTAGTAATCTAATTTTAGACAATCTGATGGTGTAACAATTTTATTATAACGAGCATAAGCTTCAAATAATCAAACTTTATATATTTTTTATAGTGATCTATAATCCTTTAAAGACATGGAAGGGATATAATTAATGATTTATAGGTGTATTGAAGAATTATTATTACATGACCTCTATTGGTCTGACAAAATGACTAATCTGCTCTGAAACCAAGCATGTCAAAAAATTGAGGTTCAACTTATACTAAATTAATCACATTAGATCATCATCAAAAAATTTAATATATTTTTAAAATAGAATCGAACACTTTAAATATCATTATATTTTCTATACAACTAAAAGTTATAGTCCATATTTAACCTTATGGTATTTTATATTAAAAATATCTAGACATTTAATATGTTAAAAGTAAAATCTCAATTTTTCTAAATTTTAACATATTTAATTTTTATTTAATTATTCTAAGATATTTTTAAAGATATGAAAATTTATAGTTATATGATATAGAAATTGATGATATGTTAAATGTAAATTTTATTATTTCTTAGACTTGAAAGCATTGTAGAATCTATTAAATGATTTCTTATATTCTTATTCTCTTATATTAGATACTACACTTGACCTAGATGACTTTTCTGGTATGAAGAAAAAGAAGAAGAAAAAGAAACCATTCAGTTTAGATGATCTGGAAACTGCATTGCCTGTAAGTATAATACTTTTCTTTTAAATATAAAGTAATTATGATTTAATGACTTTTGAATTAAAATTATAAGGATACTGAATCTAAAGAAGAAGTTATGCAATTTGGTGAGGAAGAGAGAGATGATGAACTTGCTGGAACGGATGATGATCTAGATTTCAATCTTCCAAAGAAAAAGAAAAAGAAGAAGAAGAAAATAAATATTGATGAACTTGAAACAGAACCTCTGGAAGATGATGATGATGGTGAAACAGCTTTTGGTATATAGAAATTTTTTGATTCTCAAAATGAAACTGTTTTAAATATGAATGATTGTGTGTAATGATTCAATCCTGGCAATTTTTGATCCTGCGATTTGGAATTAGTAAAATATAAGGAAATCCTGAAATTTCTTTCATTAATTTATTTAATAAAATAATAGTAAATTATCATACATCCTTTTTTTACATAATTTCTTTTGAAAGAAATTTCAGGATTTCCTTATATTTAATTTATTTAATAAAATAATAGTAAATTATCATACATCCTTTTTTTACATAATTTCTTCTGTTTTTATTTTTTTTAATACATCAAGTACAAAAATTAGTTTCTTGAGAATCTGTTTTCGATAATGCATTTTAAGATTTTTTCGTTATCTTTTTTCAGACTTAGTTTTGGTATGTTCTTTTATCAGTTTGTTAATTAATTATTCTTTTCTTATACCCATGCTTGTAAGCTTGTTCCTTTATCCACTCTATTTCTCTTTGCTTATCGACTATAGTTGTACAGTGAGAATTAACTCTATTCAGTAACGCCCTGAAGGCTGCCAACTTATAACTCCACAGTTCATTTGCATCTGCTTTTATAAAAAGTAGAATGTAAGTGTTCTTTCTAAAAATGGAAAGGATATACTCACCTCTATGTAACCTAATATTTATGTCCAGGTATTCTATCTGGGTCTCGTATTCCCTTTGTTTAACAAGGGTTAAGCCTAGAGATTCGTCTGTAAATCTTTTCTCTAAATCATTAATATAATTACATTTTTCTGAAATAACTAAAACATCATCGATGTATCTTTTATATAATTTTAGTCTATGAGATATTCCAGGAAGTATCATCTCTTCTTTATTTCTTCTTATAAGTTCTGACAGAACTCCGGCCAAAGGTCTACCAATCGGTACTCCTGATGTTTGGATGTAAAATTTGTTATCAAATACAAATAAGACTCATATAGGACTATAAAGGTGACATATTGATCTAATTACACTCAGATCACATTGGTTTTCAGGGAGGTGTTTTAGAAAAAAAATCTGTATAGGAGCAAACATGAAGGTTCTTGCTTAATTGAAAGATATAACAGCTACATATGAGATGGAAAAATGCATAGCAAAATGGTGTATTGCAAGGATGAAATATTATAAGTGGGCTATTACATCTTCAGTGCAATTAATTGATAGTTTATTAGAAGTAAGACTGTTACCTGAAGAAATCCTAACAGTATATGATTTTAAGGCCTTATATCCTTCATAGGTTACACATCAAGATCTATTAAGAAACGTTTACCTGAGCACAAAAAAGATTTATTAAATAAAATCACTAATACGACCTTAGCGCAAAGAATTTTAATAACAGATTTAGATGTAAAGTGGGAGGACACTAAATTACTGCATAAGAAACTAGAAATCATAAAACTGTTGTAAATGGTTACATAATACTAATAAAAATCTATCACTGCTTAATTAGTTTTTTCTTTTTGAACACCACTTCCATGTGTTGTTTATTGTGGTTGAATCTAGTTTGTTAATTGTAATCACAAACAATTAACAAACTAGATTTAACCACAATAAACAACGCATGGAAGTGGTGTTCAAAAAGAAAAAACTAATTAAGCAGTGATAGATTTTTATTAGTATTATGTAACTATTTATGACAGTTTTATAATTTCTGTGTGTTATTAATATATTTATTATTTTTATATAAAAATTGTAAATAAGTTAAAACTGTAATATTTAATCCCTTTTAAAAACTGTAAAGAGTGGTGCTATAGTGACAATGTTTGTAATATTCAAAAAACCAAAGGTGTTCTATGGAATTTCTGTTACAGTCCGGAATTCTTGATATAGCTAATGAAGATTATAATTTAATCAAAAGTGCTTCTAGCATATTGTAAAATATTTAATATTAAAGTATATATATTGTTTCCTGCCTTAGAGCTGTTTAATATTTATTTGGTCTAAAAATTGGCAGTGTAAGATCTGAATTAATTTTGCTTTCAAAAACCATTATAACAACAAATTTACCCTTTTATTATATGCAATATATAATTCTGTGATATATATTTATTTATATTTATTGAAAAAATCTTCCTGATATTTTTTTAACTTCTTAAATGCTTTAAACATTCAATTATAATAATTATCTATTGTTTTAAATTTATTTTAATAAAATAATAATAATATAATATATTAAAATATTAATTAAAATTTAATATTTTTACGACGCTCTTCCGATATTAATATCTGAAATTATGCTATCTTTAAATGATATATTCTTTTTTCTAGCACTTAGGTAGAATATAAATGTTTTTATTATAGTTATTATACAATCACAGAAATGTTTTCAGTCTATTCGACCTTCATCAGCTGTACCTATACTATATACATATACAAATTTAATAATACATAAATGCACTATCAGCAGTAGAGCCACAATAACTTAAAAATTTAATTATAACAAACGTTTTTGGCTAATTAAAGCCATCTTCAGGTTATCACATACTGTTACCAATAACATAGACATTCTATAACAGCCTTTTATTCCATGTTCTGAACTGAAGAGTTCAGAACATGGAATGAAAGGCTGTTATAGAATGTATATGTTATTGGTAACAGTATGTGATAACCTGAAGATGGCTTTAATTAGCCAAAAACGTTTGTTATAATTAAATTTTTTAGTTATCGTGTCTCTACTGCTGATAGTGCATTTATGTATTATTAAATTTGTTTAAGAGTGTAAGCAGTTAATTATTTAGTAAATATACATATATTATGCAAGACTTAATAACAGTTAAGAATTCCAATAGAATAATGTGAATTGTATAATTTGATTTAAATTCAAAAATAATAGACATTTGTTTTATTATTATCAATTACATATATATAAAAGTTAAGGTTAGCAGTGCTTAGAGGATGGCAGACTAGATTTAATATTTATCAATAATATATGTGTTAGTAATAAATTATTTAATACACCATATATACTCGAATATAAGCCAATCTGTGTATAAGCCTACCCCTGACTTTAGCATTTAAAATTCAATAAAAATTTGAAATTGATAGATTACTTGATCTTTGATTTTTAGTTACCAATATATTAATGCCATTTGCCAAAAAATATAAATATATTTTATTGAAAACTTTAAATATCATATAAATTAAATTATTATAATACAAACACCAATATATCAATTTTAAAAGGTAAAATTTTACTTTACCCAAAGCGATTGAGCGTGTCGCACTGCCAACTCCAACTTGCATTTGTATAAGTGCATCAGATAGGTGATGCCACACTGCTTGATGCGCTGTGATGCAGAAATTCTTGACAATAATCCAAGAATCTTATGTAGTCACGCTGCACTGGATCACTTTGACCTGAAGTGATCCAGTGCAGATAAGATTCTTGGATTATTGTTAAGAATTTCTGCATTGCAGCGCATCAGGCAGTGCGGCATCATCTATTTGATGCACTTATACAAACACAGGTTGGAATCAGTGGCACAATGTGCTCGATTGCTTCGGGTAAAGTAAAATTTTATTTTATTTCAAAGCAAAATTGATGTCAGTGTGTGTCATTATTGTTAAGATGATGTAGTTTCAGAAAATATCAAGTTAAAGAATAGTAATAAATTTTGATAATTTGCATAAAAATTTTTTCTTTTTATTGTTGTTATTGAATAAATGTTTTCTTTTCTGAAAAAATTTCATATTAAAATTATCTCAGTAAAAATTCCATTTGATATGTCTATGTCATACGATTTCTAAGAGAACGTTCGAAGTTTTGTTTTCCCTACAGTTGAGCTGACAAGTGAATTATTTTATTTAAATCTTTGATTGTACACCTATACCTTGCTTTACGGCCTAGAAAGGTTCTGGAAAAGTTGGCCATAAACCGAAAAGCCATATAAAAGATCAATTATTTTGATACAAATTCAATTGGATCTGTTTCAATTTTTTACAAAATAATACAGTTTTAAATGTTCAATCAGACTGCACCAAATGTAAATTACAAGCAAAACTACACAAGAGCCCTTTAGCAGTCAAAAGATTTTTATCAGTAACATTTTCAACGCTCTTGGCATCTTCCTCAGCTGTTACAGTCTAACTCGTCGAAAGCGTTTCTGAATAAAAATCTTTTGACTGCTAAAGGGCTCTTGTGTAGTTTTGCACAAAGCCACAATATGGTCAAACTACACAAGAGCCCTTTAGCAGTCAAAAGATTTTTATTCAGAAATATTTTCAACGCTCTTGGCATCTTCCTCAGCTGTTACAATCTAACTAAAATTGCTTTACACGAGCAGGAGACCTAACACTTTTTCCGTGATACTCAATGACTCTCTCTTTGACATGGTAAACGTTTTAGTAGAGCTGAACAGAGACTAAATAAAATCTCTCGGTTCAGTTTTGATTTTGGTTTTAAGCCAAGTAACATAAAAAACCAAAACAAGCCCTAGAACTTTACACTAACCCCCTCTACAGTACTAATCGACACATCCATTTTGTTTATTTGTCAGCTTTTTCTAGCCAGACCCAATCCAGGCTCATTACCTTATCCTTTTTCCTTGCCTCTGAAATAATATATAGAAACAAATTTCAATGGAAATTTCACGGGACTAACAAAAAATGTTGATATACAGAGAATTTCGATATATAGAGGTTCGATATATGGAGATCCAAAATTTCACAGGACTAACAAAAAACTTTGATATACGGAGAATTTCGATAGTTCGATATATGAAGGTCCGACTATATATATACATGCAATATGAAATAATTTTAAGTATGAATGAATGTATTTTAACTAATATAAATTACATATTTATAATAGTAAATATCACATTTTTTATATAAATATATTTTTCTGTTTTTATGCTTTTAGAAGGAGATGAAATAAAACCACCTAGTTCTGTTAGTTCTGTTACATGGGGTGGAAGTGATAGAGATTATACATATGATGAAGTAAGAATTGTATTTAATAAGTAATTTTTTAGCAAACTGCATAAATAAAATATCTCTAAATTTAGTTACTTCAACGAGTATTTAATATTATGAGAGAGAAAAATCCCGATATGGTAGCTGGAGAGAAGAAAAGATTTGTTATGAGACCACCACAGGTGTTGAGAATAGGCACAAAAAAAACATCTTTTGCTAATTTCTTAGAAATATGTAAAACGTTTGTAATAGTTTTTTATATTTTATAAAATTTTATCATCAATAAATATATTAAAAATAAAACTAAATATTTATATTTTTTCAGATTACATAGGCAACCAAAACATCTACAAGCATTTTTATTAGCTGAATTGGGTACAAGGTAAAAAATATAAAAAAAAAATTAATAATAAAATATTGAAGTCTACTACCTAAGTTAAACAGTTTGTAATATGAAATTTTGTAGTGGCTCAGTAGATGCAAATAATCAGTTGATTATCAAAGGCCGTTTCCAGCAGAAACAAATTGAAAATGTATTGAGAAGGTATATAAGTAAGTAAAAATTTTTTAAAATTTTTGTAATGTAAAAACGATCATATAAATTTATTAATATTTTTAATTCCGTATTGCAGAAGAATACGTTACGTGTCATACATGCCGATCTCCAGAAACAATACTTCAGAAAGATACCAGATTGTTCTTCCTTCAGTGTGAGACGTGCGGGTCTCGTTGTTCCGTTGCTAGCATCAAATCGGGTTTCCAGGCAGTAACCAGCAAGAGAGCTGCCATGAGAGCTAAAGTTGCTTGAGTGTTATGTGTATTAGTTTATGGTATTAAGTGTGAATCATTAACCAAATTATTACATTGTATTGATTGATAAATAAATTGTTTTATATAAGAATTTTCTTATTCATTAAAATTTATATTATGTAATTATTTTTTTGGATAGTTTATTAAAAGAAATGTATTCGCAAGCCTTAAATTAAAACATATTTTAACTTTTTGAATATATACTTAATAATTCAGCAATTACTCTAAAAATATATTTATATTGATTAACAATAAATTAATCAGAAAACTATTTTCTTGATTTTTTTTTTTTCCACAAATTTGTTTAATAGTCCTACACATAATTTTCACATAAAGCATTGGAAAATAACAATAAAGACACATTCCAGAAATTTATTTTTGAAATTCTCTATAGAAAATAGTATGAAAAATTTCGCTACAGAAAATTCAATTTGTTACAGAATCCAAAATGTTATATTTGTAATTACGAATGTAAAGTATTTCAGAAAGACCAACTGATAAATTTCATTTCGGATATTATTTTTCGGTTAGAAGGATGTAAGTGCTAAGCTCTTAAATAGTAAACAGCACGATTCAATGACTACAAAGATCTGGTTATATTATTGGAGAAAGTTATGCTGATGATAGTTTTGTCAGTGGCTATTTGAGATCAAACTGACCAATTTTCATCGTTAATTAAAACTATAACAGGGAGAAAACAGGTTTTGTCACAAGCTGCTTATCTATGGAAGAGATGGCTGGATTATAGAGAACAGGCACCTATGGCCCTGTTCTCTATAATCTAGCTATTTCATGCACTCAAATTTTCAAAAAGGAACTTTGAATCGAATTCTGTCATCTGCTTGAAAATCATTATGTACGCTGGGTGGCAATGTTTCGTGTTCTATGAGACAATCCTGTCAACAGATAAAATGTAGCAAAGAAAATCGTTCTAAAATATGTCTTAACTAACGAATAGGAAAGTTATGGCTGCTCAATATGACATGCGATGCATCATTTCAGAGCAGAAATTGTATTATACCGTCTGCATACGGGATAATCTTGAGCAGTTTCCTGCTCTTGATATCTTCGCCAATTTGTGATTATAAGGACCTTGCTTTAATGCTACAAATCGTTCTTTCTTTCATCAATAGATGTCACTTTCCAATCAAGTTAGGTTAACTTTTCTTCCTCGATTTCTTTGGCCGCTTTCAGTTTTCGATTTTTCTGCACTCGATAATTTTTTTTATGCAATTTTGAAATAACACTAAATAAAAGTTGCATAAATTTATTGCTTTATTTTAAAAATTTGAAATGTTTACGATTTAAAAGCTTGCTTAAAAAACAAGATGAATCGGATATCGCGTAGAAGCGTGTTATGCATCCATCCTGGAGGATTCAAATTCAATTACCGGATCCCATAATCTCTGCAGTTTTTCCAGCAGAGTTTCGAAGTCTGGCTTGTTGAACTCCATTCTTCATCTGATTCATACCCTGATAGAGTTAGTCATTAATGACCCACTACTTAGTACCCACCGGCTGGATAGCGGTGGGTACTAGCCCAGAGATTTCCATTTTCTTAAACCACAGAAATGGATGACCAAAACGAAAGCTTGCTGTTCTTCTATTTTGGAAAATCCAGGTTTAATTACCGAATCCCACAACTTGCAGAGTTTTTCAGAATGTTGGGAACTCCATTCTTAACCACAGAAATGGATGACCAAAACGAATACTTGCTGTTCTTCTATTTTGGAAAATCCGGGTTTAATTACCGAATCCCACAACTTGCAGAGTTTTTCAGAATGTTGGGAACTCCATTCTTCACCTGAAAGCTAACCTCACCAAGAGGAGGATTATAGTTAGTGGAATATTGGTATGCTCCACTGGATTAGTATCCATCAGATGGAAATGAATAAAACTTTGCAGGTTAAAAATGATGGAACATAACTTGTAACTACAATATTTTTCATTTACGTAATGTTAATACTATCCGCAGAACACTCAAGTGAGAAGTGATTTTTTTCCTTCTGTTTTGGTTTACGTCATTGTCCAACCAGTTGCGTGGTGGGCATTCCAATGACCACCACGGGCCGTCCACACACTTGGCAGAGTGTTAGTTGCGTGGTGGGAATTCCAATGACCACCACGGGCCGTCCACACTCTTGGCGGAGTTGATCGTGAGGTGAAAGTTAGGTTAGTTTTGTTGAGTCACCAAATCCTCATGGGATATACCAAGAAGAGGATTATAGTTAGTGGAATATTGGTATGCTCCACTGGGTTAGTATCCATCAGATGGAAGTGAATAAAACTTTGCAGGTTAAAAATGATGGAACATAACTTGTAACTACAATATTTTTCATTTACGTAATGTTAATACTATCCTCAGAACACTCAAGTGAGAAGTGATTTTTTTCCTTCTGTTTTGGTTTACGTCATTGTCCAACCAGTTGCGTGGTGGGCATTCCAATGACCACCACGGGCCGTCCACACACTTGGCAGAGTTGATCGTGAGGTGAAAGTTAGGTTAGTTTTGTTGAGTCACCAAATCCTCATGGGATATTCTTTATCTGGCGGCGACCACACCCGATTACAGGCTGGCCAACACCCATGATGGCGTCAACCGAATGGTTGAAGGATGGGGTTTAACGGGCCGGGCCCGGACCCTCCTGAAAAACTGGAGATGTGGGACCCGCATCCTCCAGGATGATAAGCCACAGCTTAACCACGCGGCCAACCGGCCGACTGTGAGGTAAAGGATAGAATTTAATTGGCCAGATGGTAAATCATTACTTTATCCTCCAGGATGATAAGCCACAGCTTAACCACGCGGCCATCCGGCCGACTGTGAGGTAAAGGATAGAATTTAATTGGCCAGATGGTAAATCATTACTTTACCACGCGGTGATTCAGTGACTAAGGCTGAATTCACATTGGTCCGAGACCACGTCTGCGATTATGACCACGACTGAACTTGCGATAGAACATGCACATTGATCACGACCGGCTTCACGATTTTCGAATCAGCCAATAACAACTGTGTAAACAACAGCCAATAAGAGCTGATGTAACATACAGTTCGTAAGAGATAGCTAAATGCCTCCTTTCTATTGGCTATCGTAATGACGTAGCCACTGCGACCACGACAATATTCAACTATCTGAATATTGTCGTGGTCACAACGAAGAGCCGTGAAGCGAGGCCTGATGGGATTGTTTCTATAGCAACGGTCGCGATTGACTATTCAGAGAGTTGAATATTGTCGTGGTCACAACGAAGAGCCATGAAGCGAGGCCTGATGGGATTGTTTCTATAGCAACGGTCGCGATTGTTGTCGAGATCGCAGTCGCAAGGCCAGTGTGAATCCAGCCTAAGTAATGCTAGCAAGTGTTGTATATCATAAAAAATAAAATGCTTATGTACGATATTCCATTGTATCTTGATAAATTAAATAAATTAATAACTATTAAAATAATTTTTAAAAATAGAAAAATTATGTTAAATATCCTAGAATTAAAAATTCTAGTTGAAAATATACTTGACGAAAAGTTTCTAACAATAGGAGTTTGCATAAAATCCTCAAATGGAGTTTGCAGGAGTTTGCATAAGAATCCTTAAATAATACGCTGATACAACAATAGAGTGAAATCAAGATTTACCATTGTATAATTAGTATTATATATATGTTTATATTGTTTTTGTTTAAATTTTTGTCAAACATTCAATCTTAAATTTTAAGTTCTATTATTCTTTATCGCTATTCATTCAAACACTTGTACATAGACTGAAATGGATATAATAAACCAAAAGTACATTCTGCAATTGTATAGTTGTGCATTTTTATGTACCTATCTTAGTGCTATGATTAGTATTTATTTAACAAGACAGTAGTTTAATTAATTCTTAATACATTATACTATGTAACTATTTACTGTATGCAGTTCTGATACACCCTGTATATGATGAAAAACAATATTGTGGCTAGAGCAATATTTCTGTTTTAGGAGAGAAAGTCATATGCCTACATGAATATTTTGCCCCTTAAACTTCATTTTACATGGAATATTAAATTCAGTCTAAGTTATGTAATAAATTGAAATTTAAATTATTGATTAAAATTATGAAATTTTTATTTAGTTTCTATTTTTATCTAAAATTCTCATATGAATCATATAATTAAATCTATATCAGAATTTATGAAAAATCTTTTACAGTTAATTTAAAATTGTCAAGATAATTTGAATAAATATCATAAAATATTTTTAATATAAAAATAATTTATTTAGGAATTCCAGGCTGTGGTGGATTATTGACTGCTTCTGAAGGCTATTTTTCTTCTCCTAATTTTCCTATTGAATATGATAATTCAATTCAATGTGATTGGTTAATCAGACTACATCCAGAGGATCATATTGAGCTAGAATTTGTTAGCTTAAATTTGGAAAGTCATTATTCTTGCAATTATGATTATATAGAGGTAAAAGTATTTATTCACATTAAATTTATTATATTTATTTAAATAAAATATAATTGTTTATCCAAGTATATTAGAAACTGTTGTAAAACAAATAAACTCAATATTATTGAATTTATTAAAAATGCAAAAGAATTAAGAAATTCATCCTGATATACTTGTTTATGGGTTTTGTACTTGAATTAGTTGTGAAATTTGATCAGGGCTGTATTTATATATAGCTAAATAAATTATAGCTCAAGATCTTACATTACAAGGGGCCTTAAGCTTTACTAAAAAAATATTGAATGCTTTTGAAAGGCTTCTTAAATATTATAACTTAGTAGCCACAATAGGTATAAATCTAGCTCTGAATATAATAGACAATGAATTGATCTAAAACAGTTAGCAGGAATTATGTGATCAAAAAACATTAGTAGCACACAGTGGTTGCCAAAAGTACAAATCTGGTATCTCATGTGACTAAAAAATAATCATTGACTACTTTCTAATTAATTATAATTATCAGGAAGTTTTGTAGTTCATTTCTGATCATGTTTATGTACATGATCAGAAATAAACCACAAAACTTTATTGCTAATATCCCTAGTAAATTAAATAATAGTACATACAAACAAAAATAAAAAATAAATTTATCAAAAATAATGATAACTTTAATTTTAATAAAAATCTTTCACAATTACATTTATTTCTTAAGACTAACCATATATTAATCTTAAAAGCTGATAAAACTAAACAAACAGTTGTTGTTGAAATGCTATGTTTGAGAAATGAAAAAACAGTAGTTGTTTCTAGTAATAAGTTTATTAAATTGAATAAAGATTCAATAACAGATATAAATAATGAAACATTCTTTTATGAATTTTATTTCGAAAATTATTGAAAAATTATTAGATAGCAACTCCACAAGTATACAAAAACTCATCATAGACATCATTTTACTAGGGGATTTATGCGATTCAAATGATTCTAGACCAGCCAAACTTCCCCCAGCAGATTATTTTTGAAGTAACTGCCAATTTAATAATTAATTTACACTATGGTGCCACCATCTATCGGATTAATAATTATTAATTTAAATTTAGGCTAAGGTGGCGCCATAATCATACAAAAACTCATCTTCAGATTAAAAACTCATAAAAATGATGATTTGTGTATACTATTAGTAGACTAAGTTTTTATTACTTTATAATCTTGAAAATTAACTAAAAACAAGGCCAGATATAAGGCAATCAGTCCAATTGCCTGATTGGGTATAGTTAGACTGATTGCATCCAATAAGGCCCTGGGCTTGAAGGGGTCCCATATTTGTCAAAGTTTATGTAATTAAGAATTGTATTAATATTAAGAAAATATATTTAAAAACTATATATCTTG
Organism: Olivierus martensii; assembly: GCA_000484575.1. NCBI lineage: Eukaryota > Metazoa > Arthropoda > Arachnida > Scorpiones > Buthidae > Olivierus > Olivierus martensii. The sequence continues at coordinate 30,512 of AYEL01072704.1, forward strand.
ATTTTTTCAATATTCAAGGAACATATAAATAGTATGATAAAATAAAGGATGTTACAGAAGATTACAATAACTGGAAATATCTACATATTCAATATATGGAATAAAGATAGGTTCATTGTCTTTATTTAAAACAAAAAATTTAGTACTTATTAGAAACTCAAATAAGTGCTCCCCTCTTTGATTAATGTCCTTGCTTCTCCAAACTAAGTAATGAGATTCAGCATCAACACCAACCAATAAATTAAATTGATTCTGTTAACAGAATTCCACAAAATGCACAAAAATTGTTATCAGCAGAAGTTCATCTTTATCATAAGGAAAATATGCAGAGAAAACAATGAGTTCCATGCTACAATAATTTTCTCCAGTTTTTCATTTATAAAGTGTTTAGATCACTAGTACAGAAATCTCACAAGTGAAACATTTATATTATCTTTGGAAAAGATACAAATCTGAGGGTCACTTTCTGAGGAAAAAGTAAATGACTTGCCCCTTTATAGTTAAGCACTTGTATTTGTCCCTTATAAATGGCTCCTGAATAAGAGCAAAACTGTAATAGCCCATCATAAGACTCAAGGACAGAAGCAGCTCTAGAGTGCTGGAGATTAATTTGCACTAACCTTAGACTACATGTGCTCTAAGTGGGCACATGTAGTCTAAGGTGCCCTATGTGGCACTACATGTACCCTAAGTGGGTATCTGAAAGCCCAGTACCACTCTCAGAATCCCAACCACTTCCAATCAACCTGACTAGATCCTGCTCTTTTACATGTGCAGTCACTGAAGTTATCAGTAATACAGGCCCAGTACTGGGATTTAAGAGTATCTTAAAGAACTCCAGATTCATCTCAGTAGAATATAATTCTGGCTGAAAGCACAGAGTCCTGTTTATAGATCTACTATCCCCAAAAGGAAGAATAGAACATATAGATCTAGTCAACAGTCCAATCAGTTATCTCTGGGCCTTTTACTGGCATCAGAGATGCCAGTAGATGGCCCAGAGATAACTGATTGAGAAATGTGTCTCAGTAGCTGAAAATCTCTAGAACTTTAAGGTTCGACTAGGTATTGATTAGTTTTCGTTCACTAAATTTGTACTGTTATACACAAAATCTTTTGTAGTTCATCATTTTTTTATATATATAATTTTTTCTTTCGTGTTTTATTATCCTTTTCTTATCAAAATGATAAATTTACAAAAACTAAAACAGCACATTTAGCAGTAGGATTATCAAACTAAATAATTTTTAATTCTCAATAACGTTTTCAGTATACAATGATACTATCATCAGTTGAGTAACACATTCCACATAAGAACTGACATTATTACAACACTATCACAGGATAAAATATTTTTGCATTTTCAACCTTATTCAGAAAACTTACAAGCTTATTGAAGAAAATAATGTCATCTTCTTTTAGCAAAAATTCGATTACCAAAAATTGAACATTAAACCAACTTTCTACCATTAAAGATTAAAGTTGGTTTAATGTTCATCTTTTGGTAATTGAATTTTTGCTAAAAGAAGACGACATTATTTTCTTCAATAAGCTTGTAAGTTTTCTGAATAAGGTTGAAAATGCAAAAATATTTTATCCTGTGATAGTGTTGTAATAATGTCAGTTCTTATGTGGAATGTGTTACTCAACTGATGATAGTATCATTGTGTACTGAAAACGTTATTGAGAATTAAAAATTATTTAGTTTGATAATCCTACTGCTAAATGTGCTGTTTTAGTTTTTGTAAATTTATCACTTGGAAGTTAAGCAGTTTATCGGATTTATAGAACTATAATTATCAAAATGTTTATAAATTTTGTATTATTTTTTGTAACCAACATGAATAATTTATTTTACTGAAAAATTTAAGAAATCCAATAAATTATGCAGATAAGTTTGTAACCACAAAACATAAATATTATCCAAATAACTGCTTATATATAGTTCAATACTTCATAAAAATCAATAATTCAACACTCAACACATGGCACTTTACAACTGCTTATCTATATAAAACTTTTAAGAATATAAGCAGCACTATTAACAGTTAAGATTCTTTATTTTAAGATACAAACATTTTTAATGCTAGGCCATTGTCAGATTACAAATTAACAGAATTGAACAATAGTTTGAAATGGCAAAATAGAACAACGTGTGGTTACTATGGTTACAGATTAGTAAACATAGTAACCACATAGTACCATTCTTTCAGACTTAACAGCAGTAAAATTAATGTAAAAACAGATATTTTATTCATTAAAAATCAAAATAAATATAATGTTTACAAAATTACTCCATCTTCAGCATTCTAATATAGAATTACACAGTTTTAAAACATAACTTAGAAAATACATATCCTAGAGCAGGGGTGGGCAAAAGGCAAACTGCGAACGCATCTTATATGGCCTGTTGTATAAACTAGAATACATTACAGTTTCAAAGCCCAAATTTGAAAAATTCTACTCAAAAAGAAAAAATAAAATAAGGGATACTTTATAGTGTAAAATAATGGATACTCTCGCTAGTGTACAAGGACACTACTGAGTTACTTCAAATTTTGATGATATAATTATAAATAATAAATAAATAGCCATGAACATAGTAAATTTCACCTTTCACATTAAGTTATAAATTTATTTTTACAAAATTAATTACGTAGGTATCTAATATTTTGTAACATTCTGATGTAATAGATTGTTAGAAATTAATCAGTTTGGTAAAATACTTATGTTTTAAAGAAAATTATCTGAATTTATTAATTCATAGGACAAATTATTTTCCTAATGTTTCTAATGAAAAGTAGTTTCTACGGATGCATTTGAACTCTTTGCATACAAACAAAAACTTAGTTTCTACGGATGCTTTTGAACTCTTTGTATACAAACAAAAACTAAGAAAATAACAGTTTCTACTGATGCTTTTGAATTCTTTGCATACAAACAAAAACTAAGAAAATAAACAAAAGTATATTTTAAAAATAATATTGATACACGAATATATTCTTTATGTAAGTATCACAAAAGTGGCTACACCCATAGTGAGATTGACAAAAACATATACAGATAAATTGGCGCAACCATTATTCTTGTCCCGTGTGCAAGATTGACAAGAACATGTGCAGATAAATTGGCTGTAACCCTTATTCTTATCTTGTGTGATGGTGAGAGAAATATAAAAATCTGTACAAAAATCACTCTTGCTTGAACATGAGCAGTCATTTTATGTCAAAGTAGTTTTTATTAATTATAAATAGAGTAGCTAATTTTATCATCAATAATTTCATTATCAGTTACATAATAATAATTAATAATTATGGGGACATAAGGTTAAATTCGCCCTTAGATACTTTTCAGTTTTTATATAGCCTGCTTCATCCTAAAATTGTTTATCCAGCTCTCGGCAGAAAATAATTGCCCACTCCTGTCCTAGAGGGTAGCAATACTGTACAATATAGTACTGTACAACACAATAAATACATATATATTATATTATATATATGTTATGCACTTATTGCTTTGTACATTATTGCTACTCTCTATTATATATAAATACTGAGCTATGTTTTTTAAATTAAATTTTTGTAGTTTTGTATTAGAACACTGAAGATGGAATAATTCCGAAAATGTTAAGTTTATTTTGGCTTTTAGTGAATGAAATGCCTGTTTTACTTTAATTTTACTGCTGTTAAGTGCTGAATTACTGATGTTTTGTAAATTATGAATCATAATATTCCAATTAAATTTCTAACTCTAATCTAGTATATTTTGATAAGGCAATTTCCCATTTTAAAATTCACTGATGATTCATTTAATTCAAAATGTCTTCAGTGTTAGAATGTAATAATTAAAAAATGTTGTTTTGTATGCTAATTCTTACTGCTAGATGGCAGTGTTGTTTTTTCCTCCTGCCATCTTAAAATCTCTTTGTGTAGTATGTCTTTTGTCTGTCTGTGTAGAAGTTGAATGTGTCCATGTATTGTATCAAAATAAAGAATAATTGTTACCTCAAAACAGGTTATGGGCCCAGGGTGCTCTATGTAAAAGTAAAATGCTATAAAACTAAAAAAATTGGGAAATTAGTGAATTGTGTTCACTACTGGAAGAGAAGATAAAAAACAAAGAAAGAAAATGGCAGCCATTAGCATTGAAGAGATATCACAAATTGAAAAACTAGAGAATGCAGAATCCTTTCAAATATGGAATTTTCAAATAGCAATCCTCTTCAAAGCCTATGGATTACATGAAATAATAAAAGGTGAAATAAAATTAGAAAATTTAACTAAAGATGAGGAAAGGTCAGAATGGAAAAAGAAGGATGCAAAAGCTCAAAAGATCATAATGACTTCACTTGATAAGAAAATTTTGATGCATATAATGAATTGTGAGACTTCAACAGAAATGTATAAATGTTATGTGGAATTTATCAAAGAGATAATGAACAACAGAAGTGCTCTTTACTACAGAAATTTTTCAACTACACTTATGAAAAAGGTAGTGACATTTCTCTCCATATTAGCAGGTTAGAGAATTTAACCTTTAGATTAAAAGCTCTTAATCAAACAATTAATGATGATATGTTGATTTCAAAAATTTTAAGTACTTTACCTAAAACATATAAACATTTTCGAACAGCGTGAAAATCAACACCACAAAAAGATCGTACTTTAACTAATTTAACATCCAGATTAATTGCAGAAGAAAATATGAATAAATGCAGTGACAGTCATATATCAGTAGCATTCAACACATTAGAAAAGATGTGTATAGATGTAAAAAACCAGGCCATTATTGTAGGAATTGCAAAGCACAAGAGAGTCCTGAGAGATAGTGTTACAATTGTGGAAAAAAAGGTCATTTTGCAAAAAATTGTTTTAAGAAAGATGAAAATAATAGAGAAGGATTATCATGTAAAATTTGCAAGAAAAATAACCATCTGGAAAGAGACTGTTATTTTAGAAGAACTCAAGAAGAAATAAAATTGAAACAAGATAGAAAAGTAACCTTTTTAACAGAAGTCATGGAAAATCAGGAATGTAATACATTTGTAGTAGACTCAGGATCATCATCTCATTTCATCATTCATTATGGTATCATCATTATGATAAATAAAATTGAGCTATTTAACAGTCTTCAGGAAGTAAATTCAGAGATTTTTGTAGCAAAAAAACATGTAACCATGAAAATAGTGGGTAAAGGACTTGTGGAAAATGATAAGTGTATCTTGGAAGATGTTTTATATGTAGCCAAACTAAGTAAAAATCTGTTATCTGTAAGTGCAATCACAAAAAAAATGGTCAAGTTATAGTTGAAGATGATAAAGTCTACATAAAGAAAAATAATAAAATAGTACTAGAATGTGAAAAGAAAGAGAATGGACTTTTCTCAGTAAATTTCACAAAGAAAAATGAAGAGAGCATGCTTACAATTAATAAAGAGGAAAAGGTAAAAGATTGGCATAGAAAACTAGGACATATGAACATTAGAAATATCAAGAAATTGATTGAAAACAAAATGGTTACTGCAATAGATATAAGTAAAAAGGATTGTGACTTTCTTGAAACATTATGTGAAATATGTCTTAAGGCTAAACAGACCAGATTTCTTTTTGATAGTTATAGAAGCAGAGCAACAACACCACTTGAGATAATACATATTGACATAATTGGTTCAATTGATCCAATGACATGGGATGGCAAGAAATATATATTGACAATTCTTGACGACTACACTCACTATACAGTGATATATTTGTTGAGAAACAAAAATGAAGCACAAGAATACTTGAAAGAATATGTTGAAGAAATGGAAGCATACAAAAACCTGAGAGTAACAAAAATGAGATGTGATAATGGGGGTGAGTTTGTAAATAATAAGATGAAAACTTGGTGCCAAAGAAAAGGAATAATCATGGATGTAACAATACCTTATACTCCACAATTAAATGGGAAAGCAGAACGTCTCAATCGTACCGTTATGGAGAAGGCACGATCATTGATTTTTGATTCTGGATTAACAAAACAAATTTGGGGTGAAGCTGTAAGGGCAGCAGCATATCCTTTGAACTGCAGTCCATCTGAAACAGTGTCTAAAACTCCATATGAAATGTGGCATCACAAAAAACCAGATCTTTCATGATTACAAATTTTTGGCAGTGAGGCTTTTGCAAAAGTATTGGGTCATTTAAAAAAATTAGATGAGAGAAGCAAAAAATACCTCTTTGTTGGTTATGCACTTAATGGATTTAGACTTTGGGATGAAGTAAGGAAGAAAATAGTGATTCACATGGATGTTATATTCAAAAAACCAATACGTTAATTCTTGGATCAATCACAACGTGTTAAAGTTAAAATAAAGGTTGAAGAAGAAATTGGAAATAGGCAAAATGAAAATAGAGATAAAAAAGAGACTCCACTTAATGAACAATTATATGATTCAGACGAAGAAAGTATATCAAGATTGGGAGAAGGACAAGACTGAAGAGGAACTGATAAAACTACCAAAAAGATATGAAGACTATGCTATGTTATCTTATGAGGAAGCAGTGACAGGTCCAGAAAGGGATAAATGGAAACAAGCCATTGAGGATGAAAAAGAATCATTAAGGAAAAATGAGACATGGGAATATGTAAATGTAGAAAAATCTAATGGTAAAAGGATATTAACTAGCAAATGGGTATTTAAAATAAAGGAAGATGGAAGATACAAGGCAAGGCTTGTAGTTAGAGGATTTCAACAACAAAAAGGAATAGATTATGAAGAAATTTTTAGTCCAGTGGTAAATGTAAGCCCCTTACACTTACTTTTAGCTTTGTCAACACAAACCAACTATGTTCTCAAGAAGTTTGACATAAAAACTGCATTCTTGTATGGCACCTTACATGATGAAATATATATGTCAATCCCTGAAGGATATGAAACAATTGAAAATAAAATATGTCATGTAAAAAAAATCTTGTATGGTCTTAAACAAGCTCCACTTAGATGGAATGAACATTTCACAAATTTCATGAAACAAATAGGTCTGACTTCACTTAATATTGAGCAGTGCATTTTTAGAAATGAAAAGAGAACTATATTCCTGGCAGTATATGTTGATGATGACCTAGTGGTTGGAGAAGTTGAGGGGGAGGTTGACAATTTGTTGATGGAGCTGGAGAAGAAATTTGAAATAACAAGATTTAATAGAGTTGAAACATTCTTAGGAATCAAGATTACTAAAGGACCAGATTGGATGAAGCTTGATCAGGAATCATATGTACAAACAATTCTGAAAAATTTTAATATGGAAGATGCAAAAACAGCAACAACACCTATGATAGATCATCAAAACAATGAAAATCAAAAAAGACCAAACAGAAGCTGAATCGAGAAACAGTTGGTAGTGTTTTGTATTTGTCAAACAAAACTAGGCCAGACATTGTCTATTCTGTTAGTTATAGTAGTCGAAAAATAGAAAATCCACTAAACATAGATATCAGCAACGTAAAAAGTATCATGCAATACTTGATATCAACAAAGAAGGATAGCATTGTGTACACCAGAAGTGATGATAGCCAATATCAATTAATTGGCTATAGTAACTCAGATTTTGCAGGGAACGAACAAGAAAAAAGTAGAATTGGTTATGTGATCATCTTCTCTGGAGGACCAATCAGTTGGTGCTCTAGGAAACAGCCTGTGGTAGCTCTTTCAAGTACTGAAGTTGAGTACATTTTTGCTGCAGACTGTGTAAAAGAACTATTATTTCTAAAGGCATTAATTGATGAATTGATGAATACAACTGTAACTGTTACCTTAAAAATGGATAATCAAAGTGCAATGAAAATAATTAGAAATGGCCAATTCAACCAAAGAAGTAAACACATAGATGTGAGATTCCATTTTATAAATGAAAAAGTCAAAGAAAGACTCATCAAGATTGAGAATCAGTATTCTGAAAATATGACAGCTGATATTCTGACTAAGGTTTTAAATAATAATAAGTTCCTAAAACATAAAAATACTCTTGTAAAGTGAAATATATTTGTTGTAATTAAGTAATTGTATCACCAACACCTGTATTTTGGAGATTATTTTTTGTAATTATTAGGAGGTGTTAGAATGTAATAATTTAAAAATGTTGTTTTGTATGCTAATTCTTATTGTTAGATGGCAGTGTTGTTTTTTTCCTCCTGCCATCTTGAAATCTCTTTGTGTAGTATGTCTTTTGTCTGTCTGTGTAGAAGTTGAATGTGTGCATGTATTGTATCAAAATAAAGGAATAATTGTTACCTCAAAACATTCAGTAGTCTGCAAACACCCTGGGAAGAGAGAGAGGACTAGTGATTGTGTTTTCCTCAAACTTTTTGCTTTCTTGAGATTCAAGAATTCCCATATTAGTAATTAATTTATTTCTTGAGATTCTAAAACAATGTTTAGTTAAAAAAATGCCTATTTTAATAAGGATAAAAACAAGTGAGAAAAAATCATGCAAAATGAATACAAATAATATTGGGTTGTTTTATACAGTGGTGCCTTGGTTAACAATGGTAATCCATTACAGGATTACCATTGTTAACCAAAACAGTCATTATCCAATGCACTATTCCTCATAAGATTTAATTGAAAATTGATTAATTTGTTCTGGCTCCTCCCCACAACCATAGTAAATATTAAAAATGCAGATAAAGCTCATTTAAAATGTCCTAAAAATCTGGAAAATATCATTTACTTATTATATTTGCTACAAAAAAAATTAACATTAATAAAATGAATTTTTCATGAAAACAGTTTTTAATTATCAAGCTTCACCAGAAAGACAATTGGGCTCACTTTGGAGTTTTTGACAAACAAATTGTTAAACACTGATTAGCAGCTTATAGATTCAACAATTATTATACAGATGATAAATACTGATTAGCATCTTATAGATTCAACGATTATTATATAGATAAGATTTGATACTGATTAGCAGTTTATAGATTCAACGATTATTATACAGATGAGATTTGATTTTGCCTTTATGGCGGAATGAACAGTGACACGCATTCGCTGATTTATTGTCTATATGAACTGTAAATGAAAAGTGACATGCACTTGCCGATTTATTGTCTAGATCAGGGCTGTCCAGCCTGTGGGCCTCATGCAGCCCAGCACTGAAATGAATGCGGCCCATCATAAAATTGTAAACTTCCTTAAAGTATTGCGATTTTTATATATTTAATGAGGTTAATGAAGTTTTTATTATTTAAATATCTACCTACATTTTATATTTCCATTTTCTAAAATATTTCTTATTTCAGTGATTAGTTTTTCAATCCGCTCAATGATTTTAAAAACTTTCTGAATGAAAGAAGTCAAAGATTATTATGCTACGACATTTTTGCTTATTTGTCATAATGGATATCATATATTGTACATTATTTATTAACTTTTTTGCTTAATAACTATCGTTAGAATTAGTATATTTTATGTGTGATATCATATATTATGCATTATATATTAAGTTTTTTGCTTAACAAATACTGTTAGAATTAGTATATTTTATGTGCGACCCCAGCCTATTTTTTTTGTTCAAAAACTTCATGGTGAAAATAAAAATTTGGTAGATTTGGTAAGTGCTATTAAAGCATTTAAAGGTAAATTAATCCTTTGGAGTTCACATTTTCAAAAAAATCCTTGGCATATTTTCCTCAAATGTCAAAAATATTTCTAGAAAATCAGTTAGATTCCCGAATATATGTTAATTATCTAACTAAATTAAGTAATGATTTTAATGAAAGATTTAGTCAATTTGACGATTTGAAACTGATTTTATTTTATTTTTTTCAAAATCCTATGAATAACGTTAATATTACTGCTTTAAGTGCAGAATTAAATAAATTTAATATAATAAATATAGAAAATTTAGAATTAGAAATTAAATGGAGAATTATTTAAGAATGCTTTACTTGCTGGTGCCAATTCTCTCTTTGATACTTTTTCCAATTATAAAGAATTACAAAATGATGTTGCTTTGAAAGCTATGAACATGGACAAGACATTTTGGAAATTTGTTGATTCATATAAATATCCAATATTGAAAAATTGTTCACTGAAGCTAAAATCTTTTTTAGACCGACTTAGATAAGTGAGGCCATGTTTTCTTCAATGCAATTTATTAAAAATAAGTTTACATCTTATGGATGAAATTTGAATGATTGCTTAAGAATAGCAGTATCAAATTACAGTCATGATTTTGAAAAATTGTATGAAGACATATATTATCAACTTTCTCATTAAAGAAGAAGATAACTTTTTTATGTTTATATATGTGAAACTGTTATTTTTGTTACTTATTATTTACCATTTATGTACCATGAACTATAATGATTTTATTATATTATTGTAACGCTAATATATTTCTCTATTCTATCTGCTATCCATCTAAAAAAAATAGTCATGTGCTGACTGCAGCATAAAAATTTTTTGTTGCACACTTGCTTTCAAAAAGATTGGCCACCGCTGATTTAAATGTTATTTTTATCCAAAATCTGCTTTTCTTCAATAAAAAACTTTATATACAAGCACTATCGGTAGATTAAATTTTGAAATCATTAAATTATAAAATCATTCACCGATCACTGACATATTCTTTTATTGCTGGCGTAGCTGCAACGGGTTTACTAGTATTAAATAAAATTTTGAATATAATATTACATTAATTTTAAGCCATTTTTATTTCAAAATGAAATTATTTTGATAATACTATATTATATAAAATGATAAATCTTTTGAAAATCATAAAATTTAAATTTTATGTGCATTTAATTTTACAAATTAGAAGAAGGAAAATTAGTAAATGGAAAATATCTTAAAGTTGCTGTTTGAATTAACTTATAGTATTGCAGTTTTTATTTGTTTTTAAATAATAGAAATTCAACATAATAATTTATAATTAATGAATGAAGAGAAATTATAGTATATAGATTATAGACACCTATTTATAATTTGTTACTTCAAAAAATAATAAATAATAAAAAAATTATAAAATTTTTTATTAAAAAACTAATTTATGTAATGTATATATTGAATTTGCAATATTATAAGATTTACATATTTAAATATTTGCTATATACTATATATTTTTTGTTGTAAATTACATTATGAAATTGGTTTATCATTTTGTATATTTATTAAAATTACAATTTGAAAAGATTGAAAACTAAAATTTAGTACAAATAAAATCTCACATTAAAATACTGATAAATAAAATATTTCATAATGCTTCTTATATTAGTAGTCTTTCAATTAATGGTACTTATGAAAGTCTCCAAATAATTATTTCTTTCTCATTTTTTTACTATAAAAATTTTTAATTTCTAATAGCTAATTTAAATTACTTACAAGCAATATATTAAATTACTAGTTCTGATGATTTAAATAAAAACTTAGCTCATTTTCATACAAAAATATAACAATATTTATATATTAATAATGTAACAGATCTTGGTAGTTATATTTTCAATTCTCTAGTGTTAAGTTAGTTACCTCTTTAAATTCGATGTTTTATCTTTCTAAATTTTTTTTTGTTAGTCTAATTTAATCAGTTTAGTTATTACAGCAAATGTTAGAACAAAAAAATGTATTGCTGAAATAAAATTCATTCCTTTTCTTGATTTACCTTTTCAAATAATAAAACACGAGTATTAAAGAAAAATCAAAAACTTATGCAGATGGATGAGAAATTTGCATGAAAATTATTTAAAATTGTTACTCTTTATTTATCATTTTGACATACAGTCAATTCTCTTTATTTGCGGATTACGTATTCGCGGAAATTTATTTGTAACTACAAAATCATTATTCACAGAGCTATCACGGTTATTTGCAGACTCCCGCTGAGTGATGAAAATACTATTACCAATGTACACCCTTTCTCTTTCTCTCTGGAGAGAAAGGAGAAAGGAAGTTTGTTTGTTACCAAATGTAACTCTGAACGGTTTGCTGGAAAATTTCTGATTATCTATCCTTGCTCACTCCACAGACTGCAGGTAGGTCAAAAGTTGTTCATATCATCTGGTCCCATAGAAGAATGTGATCCTATGCTTGTAGCCTCAAATTTAGGCGTCTATCATCCTGTGCATTTGCTCCTTACGCTGAAATTTTGGAAGATCTGAGGCAAAAAGCAATGCATACAAGGCTGATGCAGCTTTTCAACACAGTTCAGAAAGACAATGTGTCACTTGTCACATCAAACATCTTGCAACATCAAAAAACTATCAATCAAAAATTGTAGTTAATGTTTTAAAAAATTAAATAAAGATTACTGTAATTATAATACTATATTTAATTTTTAAAAATATTAACTAAGATTACTGTAATTATAATACTTGTTAATGTTTTTAAAAATTAAATAAAGATTACTGTAATTATAACACTGTATATAGTACTCTAATGTTTTAAAAAATTAAATAAAGATTACTGTAATTATAATATTGTATAGTTTTAAAAAATTAAATAAAGATTACTGTAATTATAATACTTTATATAGTCAAAAACTATCAATCAAAAATAAGATTTTATCTACTACATAGTTAATGTAAAAAAATTAAATAAAGATTACTGTAATTATAATACTGTATACAGTACTATTTACCCATCAAAAATAAGATTTTATTTATTACATAGTTAGTGTTTTAAAGATCAAAAATAAGATTTTATTTACTACATAGTTAATGTTTTAAAAAATTAAATAAAGATTTCTGTAATTATAATACTGTATATAGTACTATACACTGCATATACTATAATTATGTCTATAAACAGAAAAACACACATAAATCAAGTATGAAAATGTTGGGAAGAAAGGTTCGCAGGAACCTAGCTCTATATTTCCCATAGGCACAATGGTTCACTATTCATTAATTCAGTATTTGCGAAGAATTTACAAAATGTAACTATCGCAAATAGCAAGAATTGACTGTATTTTAACTTTATTTGTATATAAGTAATTTGATATATGATTGATATTTTTATTTAGGATTAATAAGAATTTTGTTTTTAAAGTTATTTTAATATTATATATTATAAAATACCAATAGTTTTCTGCAGGACCGTGTGGTAGATTTTCTCAGTATGAAGCAAATCTTCGAAACGCCGCCCCTTAAATGTTTTTTCTTTAAAATAACCTTCATTTGTGATTTAAAAAAACTGCACAAAATGTACAAATACTATTTTTATTTTGCAATATGAAAACATAAATTTTGTATTTATTATTGCCCTATTTCTGTCCCCTTTTTGCCTAACATTTTATCCCACATTCACAACCTGTTTGTTTTTACTATTCACCTGACACTTGGGGTTTAAATTACAATTTACACTTGTTTTTAGATATTCCATTCTCTTAGGTTCTCTGCTAACGCTTACTTTCTCTGTGCAGCTGAAGAGGGGCATTCAGTCCAAAAGCACTTCTTCATCTTTAATTTTATTTTCAGGTCCTATTAGTTAGTTCAGATCTTGTTTTATTTTTGATTTATTGATTTAAACACAGCATGGCCACTTACCACTTCTCGAGACAAACTAACATTAAAATCAAATATTGTCAATAATTGATAAGCTCAAAGCAGAACTATCAACATAGATCAATATACAAAAGCGTTGACTCAAAGCAGAACTATCAACATAGATCAATATAGAAAAAACGTTGCGTAAAGATTTTTAATTACAGAACTATCAACATAGATCAATATAGAAAAGTGTTGCTTAAAGATTTTAAAAAGTGTGGTGTAAAGATTTTTAATTATTGAATGGTTCAAATTGTATTTTGATTTCGCTGCTTATGCTGCCCTTTATGGTGCCACCTGAGGCGGTCGCTTCTCTGCTTTATATCTCTGCACGGCCCTGGTTTTCTGATTTACCAGTAATAAGTTTGATTATTGTATAGATCTGTTACAATAATTAAAATCAAATAGGATTGATAAATAACACCTAAAAAGAAAATAGATTTTCATAAGCATAAAGAAAATTTATCATAAACGTATTAGTAATATAAACTTATGTATATAAATCTAAAAGATGATCAAAGATGCAAAAGATATGAATGTAAATACAGGCATACCTCATTATTGCAGTGGTTCCATTCCAGACCACTGCTGTAAAAGTGAATCACAGACTTTTTTCATTTGCTAGCATATATTAAAGTCTAAAAATATATTTACACTATTATTCATTAAGTATATAATAACACTAGGCCTAAAAAACTTGACCAGATGGCCACATTTTAAAGAATTTGCATATCTCCTTGGAGGATCCAGATTCAATTCCAGGTCTCACTCCTTCAGTTTTTCAGATGGCTTTGGGCCTAGCCTGTCTATGTGTTAATTTATGTTTTATATAAGTATAATTAACTAATAATTATAATTAAATTTATATAAGTAAATTTTATAAAGTATAATTAAATTTTATATAAG
>AYEL01072705.1:0-11115 GCA_000484575.1 Olivierus martensii
TAATAGATTATAATAAGAAAGATACAAAAGCCAAATCGATAATATGTCAATGTTTAACCGATGCACAGATTGAATATGTCAAAGATAAAACAACAGCAAAAGAAATGATGAAAGCCCTTCAAGATATTTATCAAAGAAAAAGTATCTCTACAAAAATTTATTTAAAGAAAAAGCTGTTATCTTTGGAATACACAGTAGGTAAATTAGAAGATCATTTTACAGTATTTAGTTCTCTAGTAAGTGAATTAGAAGGAGCATCAGGTGAAAAGATGAGTGATGAAAATAAAATTTGTTATTTACTACTGACTCTACCAAATGCATATGATAGTGTTGTGACAGCAATAGAGACTATGACAACTGGAGTTACTTTAGATTTTGTTAAAACAAGACTGCTAGAGTTTGAATTAAAAATACAAAATTCACTAATGCAAGAAAATGTTCAAGAATCTAGTTTTTTAACCTGCTATGCTTGTAACCAAAAAGGGCACAAAAGTAATGATTGTCCAAATAAAATTAATTATAAACAAAATAGTCTAGAAATCATTTCCAAAACTTCAGAAATAGAAGTCGTGGACGTTTCCAGAGTAGACAAAGAGGCCGAGGACTTCACACTGGTGAATATCATGCTAAAACCAGTACAACAGAGTCAGGAGGATTAATGTTTTTAGCAGTTGACCGTGAAGATGATTATTGTTTAAACTCATGTAACAATTCAAAGATTTTTTTTTTCCTGGAGGTGCTACAGAACACTTAATAACTGAGCATTACAGACCAATTCATCAATTCATTTCAATTAATTATTCATCAATTCAATTCATTTCATTTCATTTCAATTATACATCAATTCAAAAAATAGATCATCCAATACCAATCAAAGTGGCAAATAAACAAACAATGCTAACTGAAGAAAAAGGAATTTTAAAAGTTTTATGTAATGAAAAAATTGTTAATATTAATGCTTTAATTGTGAAGGATCTCAGCCATAATTTGATTTCAGTACACCAGTTGACTGAAAAAGGATTCAAAGTAATATTTGTTGGTAAACAGCACGAATAAAAGGTAAAAAATGTATCTATGGGCTTATATAAAAGTGGAAAAACATATCAAATAGATTTTGATTTAATTAATGGAAACGAAAATAAAATTATGAAATGAATAACCATATAGAGGTATTAAATGATGATGAAGATAAAATGTTAAATAAAAAAAGCTTAAGCACTATGAATCTCCCAATCAACGATGAAAAATGTGAAGCCTGTTTAAAAGGGAAAGCAACAAGACTACCAAGACTACCAAATGTTCTCTACCAAAAACTAGGCGTATTGGAGAATTACTTCATACTTATTTATGTGGACCATTAAATCCAGAAACAAAGGCTAAAGAAAAATATTTTCAAACAATTACTGATGTGGCATAGATATATGGGTCATTTAAATAAAAAAAGCTTAAGCACTATGAATCTCCCAATCAACGATGAAATAATATTTGTTGGTAAACAGCACGAATAAAAGGTAAAAAATGTATCTATGGGCTTATATAAAAGTGGAAAAACATATCAAATAGATTTTGATTTAATTAATGGAAACGAAAATAAAATTATGAAATGAATAACCATATAGAGGTATTAAATGATGATGAAGATAAAATGTTATGGCATAGATATATGGGTCATTTAAATAAAAAAAGCTTAAGCACTATGAATCTCCCAATCAATGATGAAAAATGTGAAGCCTGTTTAAAAGGGAAAGCAACAAGACTACCAAGACTACCAAATGTTCTCTACCAAAAACTAGGCGTATTGGAGAATTACTTCATACTTATTTATGTGGACCATTAAATCCAGAAACAAAGGCTAAAGAAAAATATTTTCAAACAATTACTGATGATTTTTCTCATTTCACTCAAGTTTATCTACTTAAAAATAAAAATGAGGCAACTGGAAATGTTACTAATTATATAAATAGACTTGAACGCCAATTTAATACAAGAGTCTATAGGATTAGATGTGACAACGGAAAAGAATTCAATAATAATGAGTTAAAAACTACTGTATGAAAAAGGGAATTAAAATTTAATTTACTATACCTTATACTTCACAGCAAAATGGCGTCAGTGAACGTATGAACCGTACACTTTTGGATAAGGCAAGAACTATGTTTGTAGAAACTGACTTGCCAAAATACTTGTGGGATGAAGCTATTTGTACTGCTGTCTTATTATTAAACAGATCACCCACATTTGCACTAAATGGAGGAATACCTGCTATTAAGTGGTATGGACACAATGATCTAGAAAAAAAAAGGACTTTTGGATGTAAGGCTTATGCTTATGTTTTACCAACACCAGACAAACTTAGCAGTCAAGCAATTGAAACAAGATTAGTTGGATATTGTGACAATGGTTATTGCCTATGGGACATTACAGATAATATAATTATTGTTTCAAGAGATGTAAAATTTGATGAAAGACCATTTCGTGCTCAAGTAAAAGAAAATCAAAATAAAGTGATATTTCATATGGAAGAAGAACAGAATAAATTGCAAGATAAATCAATAAGAGAATTAGAAAAAGACAAAAAACAAGATGAGAGAGATATTCCAGATGAAAAAAGAAACAGAAAATTGCCACAATATTTAGTTGAAAATTATGAACTTGATGCCTATCAGAGTTATTGTATGTTTATCAATGAAGATCCAATAACATATGAAGAAGCTGTACAGTCAAAAGAATGGAGAAAAGCAATAAGTAAAGAGTTAAAAGCTCATGAAAAAATAGGCACTTGGTCAAAATCCAAATTACCAGCTGGAGTTCAAGCAATCGACACTAAATGGGTGTTTAAGACTAAAGAAGATGGAACAAAAAAGCAAGATTGGTCGCTAAGGGCTACCAAGATAAGAATGAGTAATATCTTTATGCACCTGTTGCAAGACTATCAACAATGAGAATGCTACTATCATTGGCTTTAAGTAAAGATTGGTTGATAAAGCATCTAGATGTTCCAACTGCATTCCTAAACAGCAAGCTAAAAGCAAATATATACATAAAAATACCTCAAGGAGTTACTGAAACTGAAACTGATGTTTATAAATTGAACAGAGCATTATATGGACTAAAATGTGCACCAAGAACATGGAATGAAACTTTTGATGATTTTGCTAATGAAAATGGTTTTAGAAGATCAAGAAGTGATTTCTGTTTATATTTTAAAGATAAAACTATTATGCTAATCTATGTTGATGATATTATAATAACAGGTGAAGAAATACAGGAAATAGTTAAAAAATTAAAAACACAATTTAACACAAAGGATCTTGGTGAGATAAAAAAAACTTTATTGGAATAAAAATAGAACGAGATGAAAACAGGATTAAGTTATCACAGCAAGCTATGATAGAAAAAGTACGAAAGATTACTGGAATGGAAAACTGTGTAGGAGTTAAAACACCAGTCGAAAAAGATATAAACATAAAAGATAATGGAGAAATTATTAATGTTCCTTACAGAGAAATTATAGGGAGCCTGATGTATCTCTCAGTATGCACAAGACCAGATATAACCTTTGGGGTTTCATATCTTAGTAGATTCCTAGATAGACCAACTGAAAAATTATGGACTGCTGCCAAAAGAATACTTAGATATCTAAAACAAACAAAAACTCATTCATTAGTATATAAGAAAAATGAAAGTCATAAAATAGTCTCATATTCAGATAGTGATTGGGGTTCTGATCAGACAGACAGAATAAGTGTAAGTGGATGTATTGTATATTATTTAGGAAATCCAATATTTTGGTTTTCAAGAAAACAACAATGTGTTGCTCAAAGTTCAAGTGAAGCAGAATATATAGCAGCTGCATTAACATGTTGTGAATTAATATCTGTTAAAGCTATGGATGAAGAGATAAATAAAAAGCAACAAATTCCTATATTGCATGTTGATAATCAAGGAGCTATTATGTCATCAAAAAGTTATGAAAATTCCAAAAGATCTAAACATGTGGACATACGTTACCACTTCATAAAAGATTTAATTATTAATAATTTGATAGAGATTAAATATGTATCAACAGATGAAAATCCAGCAGACATTCTAATCAAGCCCTTACTATTAAAGAAATTTACAAAGTACAAGGAAAATATAAATGTATTAGAAGACTAGGTTCTGTTTCATTTATTGTAATAATTCTATAATATATCATTTCAGTTATGTTTGTTTACAATTATAACCAAGATTGGTTAGAATTGAGGAGGGGTGTTGAGGTTTTGTATTTTCGAGTTTATTATTGTGTGGCAACACTTAGCACTCTCTTTCTTTTTTTTGTGTGTGTGTTGTAATCAATGTGGCGAGTAACTAACGTACAACAATAAAGTATTTGTTCTTTTAATATTAAACACAGTCTATTTATTTGCCTCAAAACACCATACATTAACAATTTTAATTAAATTTTATTTTAGTATTGCTTATTCAAATTTAATATAATTCTTACTAAAGATTTTGAGATTAAGATTGTTTTATATTTTTAGTTATATATATTTTCAATATTTAAAAACTGAAAGCAATATAAAACAATTCTAGATTTCAAAATTTAAGTAAGACTTTAACTATATTGTTCATTGCCATTCAAAATGAATTTAGGGCTTTGTGCTCCTCTTCTATATAGTCACATCAACTGTTGATGTGACTATATAGAATGGATTGGGTAAGATGGTAATTGAGGAAACTATTTTTATCTAGTTTCTTAGTATTTCAACAGATGGTTACCCAAGCTTGTTTATTACTTCTTCCTATAAGCAAATCAAAATATAAAAAATGGCTACTGTCATAGAATCATTTTTACCAGAATTGCAACTGAAAAACTCCAGATAAGTGTTTAAATTTTTGTCTCAAAATTATCACAATCTTATTTTAAAGTAAATATTATAGATGGCCATGAGATCAGCCTAGAGAAAATTTATATAATGTGTAATGGATAGTGTAAAGAATACTTTGCCTGTGCTGTCATTCTGATTTAGTTATATTAAATCAAATGAGTAAAAGTCATATCTTACCCCAATCCACAGAAAAGATGCCACTTTTGTTTTAGAGTTATATGCTGAGTCACAATTTTTATATCTACTGCATTTTTATAGAAAAAATTTCAAGAATATAGTCAATAACAGTTCAAAAGCTCATTAAAGTGAAAAAGAAATTTTATTACCGTAGAACTTTCGGCTTTAATAAGCCATCTTCAGCGGTTGATTTAATTAAGGAAAAATCAACTGCTGAAGATGGCTTATTAAAGTCGAAAGTTCTACGGTAATAAAATTTCTTTTTCACTTTAATGATCTTTTGAACTGTTATTGACTATATTTAAGAAAAAGTGAAGAGAATATAATAATAGCATAACTGTTTTAGATTTCAAGAATATACTTCAGGACTTTGAATCAGAAAATCTCTAGTGAGAGGAAAGATTGAAACTTGCTAAAGGTTATGTGAGAACAGGAGATATGAATTGCTTCAAAGCTTCAGAAGAATATTGAATTCCATGTAGGATGTAGATGTAGATGTAGGAAGGCAGGCTTTCTCAGCTCTAGCACTTCAACCACCAATGGTCTATTGTGCACCCCCAACAGAATAATCCCTTAAGAAATCCTGTCTTAGTCACAAAAGACAGTATCTTCCTCAATGGACTATAGCAAGATCTGGTGCAGGGAAATGCAACCGAAGAAGATCATACTTTAGCCATGAAAAGACCACACATTCACACAAAATGTGAAGAGGAGTTTCATCCTCATCCTGACATCTACAAGTAGGGCTATTAGCAATCCCAATTAAATGAAGATGTCTTCTAAGATGACAGTGCCCTGTAAGAAGCCTATAACAATCCTAACTTCATTTTTATGCAATGAGAGCAACTCTTTACCTCTCTGTACAGAAAAACCCAAAATGAGAGCTTTCGCCTGCCTAAGACCAGGAATAGACCTCCAGTAAATGAAATGCTGGGCTGTCAACCAGTCCCTGATAATCCACCCAAATGCATCAGATCTGATGCCCAGGGCAGGCTCAGGTCCATCCATATAGGATACTTAGGAATATGTAATGGCATTTACAATGGAATATCCTGTGTAAAATCACATTTATTTAGACAGATTAATCTATATTTATAATGGAAAAATTTTATCAATTATTTTAGCATGTATAAAAATATATTGTTATACATCTTACCCCAAATATTCAGGGGTAAGATGGGTAAATTTATTTTTAAAACTTATAAATCATGAAACAATTGTTATTTTGATAATCAATGTTATGTTATACATGCAAAACCCTTGTCAATATAAGTATTTAAAATATGAAATGAAAATATTCAAATTTTATTGAAGCTTTAATGTTAGAAAGAGTAAGTTGTCATCTTCTCCCTGTCCACTATACAATAATATTACAATTAGTTAAAACATACAGAGTTAGGTTTTTATAGAATAAAAACAATTGAAAATTTTGATAATTATCTATTTTCTTGAATTATTTTGAGTGCTTGATTTCTTTTGTTTATTAGTCTATTTTCTATAAATAATAGTTACAGATATTTGGTTGTAATATAGTATAATAATTGAATAATGATCATTGTAAGTTTAGTTTTTGGAATGGAAGTTATAACTTTGTCATGCAAAAATATACTGGATCTTCATGATAGCTCATAACACAAACAAAAGTGCATCTCCATTACAATTCTCTTATGTATACCAACCAGAAGCAGATTTAACGGCGGGCACACCGGGCGCCCCACCTTCTGGGGGCCCGCAAAACCCCAACTTTACACATTTTTCTAATGCAATTATAATTACGTACAAGTTTTTAATCAATAGTAAAATCTGATAGTATGTTTATATTCGCTTATTTTCATTAACAATCAAACTCCAAATATAATAACAAACAATTACTATATTCCGAATACGAATATTACACTGGCAACACTGCTAAAAGTACGTAGTAACCTACTTCACCTTTTGCTATTCAAAATATAAATAGTACATATGTTTTATTTACTTAAAAATTTGGTCAATATGTATTTTTATTCCCTTGATTCTCTCTTTTTTTAAGGGGCTCAATATTTTCTTCTGTGCCTGGGGCCTCAACTGGTCTTAATCCGCCACTGATACCAACACATGAAAAAATTGGTCTATAACAGTAGAAGAAAGCACCATCCTACAAACTAATATTAATAATTATATCCAAAAATTTTCAGAGCATTTAAAAATAATCATCATTAAACTATGAATGCAGAAACACAGGCAAACAATAGATGAAACTTTGGGAAAATATCCTTTTAAAATAATTAGTCAGATATAATTGCAATTAAAACACCTCATCAAATACTGCTATTAAAAATTCCCTATCAATTATCCTAATAAACAATTAAAATGTTAAGAAGCAGTTTTTTCTACACAACTTTAAAAATCAAACCCTCAGCCTCCATTTCAGGACTAAACTTATAATGATCAATGTTCAACTACTATGTAACCTGTCAACTACCCAAAACTCTTATTTATAGAAACCAGTTAAATTAATAAACAAAATAAATCATGTATTCATAACCATTAGGTAACTACCAGAATTTTTAATTGTTTTTTATTATGTAAAAATTTTTCTGTATATTTTATTCAATTCTGATATAATTTTATATAATCACATTGCTAGTGCCACTATGGCTGGTAGACTAAAGAAAGCAGAGGGTATAAAAACCAAAATGCATTTCCAATGACAATGAAGAATATAAATATCTATAAATAAAATCTTGTTTTATCAGAAACCAGTGAAGTTAGTTGTGTTTATTGTTTGATAATACTTAAATCTCCATTATCACAAGAAATCAAATATTATAATTACATTGCTATTTACCAATGATATAAGAATTAAAATTGAATTGTTTCAATTTTAATAAATGAAATGAAAAGTATATTTTTACTGAATAACTGTTTTTGATTCACTTGCATATTTTTCTTTATCCATTATCTTTTATAAAATAATTAATGAATGCATATCTGTAATTCTAAAGTTTAATTTTTAACTATTTTAAGTTTAATTTTTGTAATTTTTAATGGAATAAAATTTTAGAATAATTTGTCTTCAAAATTTTCTTGTGTTATATTTTTGAATTAAATACTTATTTACAGCTTGTGGGGGAGAATACACAGCTTTATATGGAGCTTTTCATTCTCCTAATTATCCTAATCAATATCTTGGAAATAGGACTTGTATTTATACTATTAAAGTACCAGATGGATATATAATAGAAGTTCAGTTTTCTTTTTTTGACATAGAAGATCATACTGATTGTTTATTTGATTATTTAGAAGTGAGTATATATATATATATATATAATATTATAGGTAAAAATTAAAATTTGACAAAAGCTTTAATCTGCTATATGCAGTTAAATTTTTGCAGTAAGCACCAATGAAAGAAAGAAAAATTTGAATTAGTGCTGTTTCTAGTCTTTTTAACATAAGATGGACCTTAAAATGGTTGCTTTATATATAATAAAAATGATATATATAAAATTTTTTTACTTTTTTAAAATTTATTTCACATTGGTAATAAACCTTGTCAAACCAGTTTTAATTTTTAATGTGAAATGTTCTAGAATTTTTAAAAATGAGATTTTTACTTTAATTTTAGGACTAGGTATTTAATACAAAAAATGCCTATTTTGTGAATTTTTGCCATTTAAAATTAAATGCTACTATTTTCATTTCTAGCCACTTAAGATCCAAAACCAAAACTGATTTGATCAAGTTAAAGAAAATTTTCCTTAATATCCTGTAATTGTCCTATTTAAGTTCTTGTAAACTGTACTCCTTTTTTTAAATTCTTTACTTCCATATCTTAAAAAATAATATTTCTTCCCTGTCACTTAAAATTTTTAACATTTGAATAATTCATTTATGAAATGTACTTTTATTTTAAAAAGCAAAGAAGATAATGCTAATGTTAGCCCCTGGTTTCAACTCCCTGGTCTATGCAGCATAGTTTGATATTTTGATTTTCTCCTTTTTAATTCTTCAGTACAAACTATGTAAATACCAGTATATATGAAAAATTTCATAAGTCAATATCCAGAAGCAAAATTTATAATTTGCATGGTATTGAGCAGCATGACTGTAATAAGATGGTGCTCAGAGCAGAGCTGTGTTTGTATTTTTGGGGGTCCTAGGGTGCAAAGCTTATAGCAAATGGTTTGGGGCCTCTAAATATTCAAATCAGCTACATCTAATTTTAAAGGCTCCTTATAACTTATAAGCTTAAAATTTTACTTTCTATCTAGCACTTTAATAAAAACCAATTTTTTTTAAAATTTCTTTTATCTAGCACTTAAGAAAAAATGGGTTTTTATTAAAGTTTATAAAAATTGAAAACTGACTGATAGTTTTGGGGCCCTAGGACTCGGCCTACTGGTAAATCCGGCCCTGATGGTGCTGAACTTTGTTAAGAAATTATTGGTTATCAAATGAAAAGAACTGTTTATACACTAACACTTGGTATGTGGCCTGTCAGTTAAAATGTTTTTTAATCATCTTAGTCTGTTGAAACTAATGTTAGCATTATTTGCTTGGTTTTATTTATTTCAAAGTATAATTCATTGATTTCATGAAATATCTTGTCAGATAAGTTTTTTGTACATAAGTGAATTGAATTCCCATGATGTCCACAATTCTGAGCTGAAACAATAGTCTCTCAAATTAAACATTTTTACAGTTGAATGTCAGTTTAAATGATATTCACCTGCTATAAATTATTTGTAATTGTTACATTATTTAAACTGCTGTTTTTGATTTAATGCTAATTTGAGTTTTTCAATATGTAGTATCAGTGACAATTTTTTATAATAGTGAATCAAGAAGTGATTTTAGATCGGTAGTATTTGAAATAAAATTCCGTGAATAAATTTCAGAAATTCTTGATTCACCTCAAATATTGATATTTTTATTTTGATTAAACATATCAAATCACAACTAGGGATTGCAAATTTACCAGCTTTTTCTATTACCGGTAATTCCTGTAAAATTTTCAAACAACCGGTATACCGGTAAATTTCCGGGAATTCTTTAAACCGTGAATATAAAATAAAAATTCATAACAAGAATTTTATTTAATTCTTATATACTATGACAAGTGTGAAAATTTGTATTCTGAACATAATGTAAATATAATTCAACAATTTTATAACAAATTATAAATAATACCTTTACATGAATAATTTTTCACAATGAAAATAAGTTGTAAAATTTATAATTAAATATGCGGTCTATCAACATGTTTTAAAAAATAAGCATGTAAGAAACATAGCTGATCAATACTTTGGTCTCCTAATTGTAATCTAATTTTTGTACAAAATAATCCCACTGTAGAAAGTTTTCTTTCAGATTTGACACTTGTTGGTTTAATAATTATTAAAGGATCATACACCATTTGAATATATTCCCCCCTTACATTTTCCAGTTAAATATTTTATATTAAATATATTTAGTTGTTGTTTCTGCATTTCTCACTTCACTTCTGGACCCCTGACATGTCGCTTATCCACATTGCTCAGTTTTTCAGCCACAATCCTAAACTGCGCTCGTATAAATATTCATCGTGCTGGAGCAACACTGTCTAAATTGCTCCAGGTGTCAAACCTGACATTCAACATTTTTTCGCACGCACAGTTTTTTGACACTATCTGATTACCACAATTTGGTGTCAGGAATTTAGTGTCAAAACACAAAAATCTCGTCAATAAGACTCCCCAGGACCCCACAGTAGTGAATAATAATGCACATGTGCTTAGCCACAGTGTCTCTACTATTATTCAGTGCTGCCACCACAGCAACCAGGGCCCAGCAAATATAAACAAAAAAGTATAATATAATTATATTTACCGAATTATCGGTAAAAACAATTTTTAGAATTACTGGTAACAATTTGAGGCTAAAATTCGCAATTTATCAGTAAACTGGTATTGCAATCCCTAATCACAACCTATTTCATATATCAAAAATTTGAAATGCAGCTGTTCAAATTTTAAAAATTTGAATAAGGAATTTTACTGTTGTTGCTTTGCATTGTTTTACCATTATATATATTATATATATA
>AYEL01072708.1:0-31849 GCA_000484575.1 Olivierus martensii
ATCATAATTTTTTTTAATGGCTCGCTGGAGAGGTAGACCGTTAAAAAATATATTTTTGAGGAGCACAAAGGGTTAATCTTTTCCGCTCCAATGCCTTGGTAGCCAAGACGAGTGCACACCGTTGTCCGCTCCAATGACTTGGTAGCCAAGACAAAATTTAAAACTTAATAACTTCGTGTTACTCTTATTAATCATTATTATAATTACTTATTATATTATTATTATTATTATTTTAATTTTAATTATTAATTATTTTACAACGAAAAAAACTCGTTCCTTCTAATAATTTAAACAGACATTCTATATGTAACAACGTTTTTAAAATTACTGAAGATGACTTATTAAAGTTGAAAGTACTTTAATTATTCAATAAATCAAGTTTTTCACTTTAAAATTGTGCTGAGAATCAATCATTTATAAGACTAAAGCTACAAGTGAAATGGCAATTAGTAGTAATTACGACACAAAGAACGAAAACACTTAGGGATAACCTCACTTTTCTTGTTTCAAAGAACACAGACCACATTTACAACGTATTGTAAAGTGGAAGTTAACAAGAGAATTGATCAGAGGATGGTCGGAGGCTTGCGATCGACTAAAAAGCTTGTCGAGATCAACTGGTAGAACCAGTTTTTGAATCCGGTTTTTTAAAATCGACAAACCCTAACTGGTATATATAGCAGAATACATATTATTGTCTAATTTGGATTTTAAATCTGATTCTAATTTTGATTATAAAGTATTAAAGATATAATAAATAAATCCAGGACATTTATAAACTTTTCAGATAGCATACCTAAGATACATCATCAATACTGTATTTTATATATTTAATAAGCATATAGCTAATTAAGACTGTTTGACTTGAACGAAATATAATGTGATTTATTTGTCATAAATCATTATAAACATAGTTTACAAAAGAAAAGAATAATACAACAGCAAAGACAATGAGAGACCATCTTGTCGTATAACATTATTGGCACGAGAGCGCATCGATCACCATGTTTATAATAAATATCTCCAATACCCCCACTATATGTGCTCTCTTTGCATCTTTACATCAGACACACATCAGTGTTTTTAGTTTTTTACACATGCGTTATACTTAACCTTTGGCAATGCTTTAGTCATTATGTCCACTACCATCTTTTCTGTCTGAAGATATTTCACTTGAATTTCATAATTATCTTGCGCTTTGTGCGAAAAATGGTATCTTATATCTTTATGTTTGCTTCTACTATGCTGCACATTATTTTTGCACAAACTAACTGCACTTTGATTATCACAGAATGCAATGGTTGGTTCTTCAATGTAGTTTTGAAATACCATAAAACCTAAGGTTCTTTTTAAATATATTATTTCTTTAGTAATTTCCGAAAGTGATATGTATTCCGCTTCCATTGTCGATAATGCTACTGATCTTTGTTTTTTGCCATCCAGCTGATTGGTCCATTTGCTAACATTATGACTCCTCCTTAATATGAGCGATGATCATCTGTATCTCCTGCCCAATCAGAGTCAACATAAGCATGTATATTCTCATTTATTTTTACATATTTCACACCATAGTCTATTGTTCCTAATATGTATCATAATGTGCGTTTAGCCATCTTCCAGTATATTTCTTCTGGGTCTGCACAAAAACGACTAAGGAAACTGGCTGCAAATGCTAAATCTGGCCTCGTTGCATTCGCAATATATATTAAACCATCTACCAGTTCTTTATATGGTTTCTTTTTCATCTCGTCTTTCACTTTCTGTTTTTGACCCTTGTTCTTTTGTCAATTTTATATTTGATTCTATGGGCGTTGCTATTGGCTTTGAGTTCTCCATTTGAAATTTCTTTAATAGGTCTTCCAAATACTTTCTTTGACTTAATTTTATACTGCCTGAGGATCCATCTCTCTCAATTTTCATTCTCAATATATCACTGGCTGGTCCCAAGTCTTTCCATTTTAAACTTGTTCTTTAATAATGTATTAATTTCATTTATTTTGCTAATGTTTTTCGATGCTATGAGTAAGTCACCGACATTAATTATCATTATTACTTTGTTTTCTTTCTGTTTCTCTGTATTTGTGTAAACACAGGGGTTTATTTGTGTTTTCTTCATTTTCATTGAAGTTAGGTAATCATCTAATTTATTATACCACTCTCTTCCTGCTTGTTTCAGTCCATAAAGTGGTTTATTTAATAAGCATACTTTTTCACTTTCCCTCTTTTTAATAAATAACTCCAGTTGTTGCATATAAATCTCATCATTTAAGTCTCCTTGTACATATGCCGCTACTACATCCATTTGGTGTACATGCAGTTGTTGTTCTACACAAATAGCCAAGAAAGTTCTAATTGTTTCTATTCTTGCCACCGGTGTGAAAATCTCATTATAGTCAAATCCACTTTGCTCGCATCTCGGTGCTACTAATCTTGCTTTGTATTTTTCTATAGTATTATCTTGTCAACATTTTATTTTAAAAACCTACTTATTCGTTAAAACCCTTTTGTCTTTTAAACGTTCTACTAGCTTCCACATATTATTTTCCATAAGGGATTTATAGTCATCTTCCATAGCAGTTAGTCATAAACTATTATTCTTCCTCTTCAGCATTTGTTGTACATTTAGGAGTTCTAACTTGTCATCATTCATTTCATGATGACAGATGTTTGCTTCATGGAATATTTTCCTTGGCCTTCCTATCTTTCATGTTTTTTGTATTTTAGGTCTTCCTGGACCTCTTTTAGTTACTGTATTCTTTGTGTTGTTTGCTTGTAGGCCAGTTTCATCTAATTGCTCTAATCTTTCTGTGTCAGATTCGCAGTTTTTTTCAATTCACTTTGAATTTCTCTTTCTCGAATGTTTTCTACCAGATATTGTTTAACATTTTCATTTTTCAGTGTAATTTTATAGTTTCTTCACTTTCCACAAGCAGCACAAAAGAAGATTCAAGATAGTCATTATTATTCTTCCAATTGTCATTTTCAATTTTTAATGTGTCATGAAAATGAATGTTCCGATGTTTCGTGATAGTCCTCCTCCTGGATTCCAAAGTCTGTACACCTTTGCTTCCTCAGAGTAACAGACTAATATATATGGATCACCCTTTGGTTCGAACTTTCCTCTCTGTGTTCCCTTCTTTAATGCTATTACTTTACTACCAAAGATTCTCATAAAACCTGCATATGGCTTCTTGCCTTTCCATATTTCTATGGGTGTAGCATTATTTATTATTTTCATGGGACATCTGTTTACATATGAAGCTTGCAGTATTGACAGCTTCAGCCCAAAGGTTTGTGATAGATTTGATTCCAACAGCATGTACCTTGTCATCTCAACTAGCATTCGATTCGCCCTTTCTGCAATTCCATTCTGTTGGGTCAATATTCGACACTAAGATGACTTTCTATGCCTTCTGTTTCAAGAAATCTTTTAAAACTTTGTGAAGTGTATTCTTTTCATTATCTGAGCGAATCAGTTTTATGAAACAACCTACTATTTGTTTTTCAACACGGTGGTTTGTAGCTTTTAAATGCTTCTAGAATTTCTGAGCAGTGTTTTAACATAACAACTTCCATATACCTCGCAAAATTGTCAATGAAAGTTGCAAAGTATCTTGCCTTACCCATGGAGGTAGTTCTTATTGGGCCACATATATCTGTGTGGACGAGCTCCAATTTTTCTTTTGTCCTTGATGTTGATGTTTTAAATGGAAGTTCGTGGATTTTAGAACGGTTGCAGATTTCACAGAAAAAGGGCTCACCATTTGTTTAACCTGTTTGACTTGAATGAAATATAATGTGATTTATTTGTCATAAATCATTACAAATATAGTTTACAAAAGAAAAGAATAATACAACCGCAAAGACGATGAGAGACTATCTTGCCGTTTAACATTATTGACACAAGAGAGCACGTCGATCACCATATTTTTTAATTCATTTACTAAATTTTTGTTCTTTAATTTTTTTTTAAGTCCTTTATATTTAAATGATTGTATCTGCTGTGTCACCTTCTCATATTTTCTTCATTAGTTGCTGTATTTGTCTCTTCACTTTTTATTTCATTTATTATGTAAAGCTGATCCTTTCTTCTGGCTGTTAAAGCCACTGATCCATCTGGACGTTTCACAATAGCACAATTCTTACAAAATATCACAGTATTATTATTATCCATTATGCGTGACACTGACAATAAATTGTTCCTAAAGTCTGGGATAAACATTGTGTTCTATAGTTTAACGGTATTTATTGAAATATCTGTTAACTTCGCATTTACTTTTACTTCACCTGACCCTGCAGATTTTACGCATGTTTCAGTTGTTATATATATTTTGTCATGTTTTGTTTCATCCATGGTGAAGAATTTGTTTTGGTCAGTGCACATATGGCTCATGGCACCACTATCCAAATACCACTCTGAAGATTTTTGTGATCTAGTATTTAAAACAGTTGCTGACATCATATCTTCCGCATCATTCCTTAGATGATTTTGTTTCTTACTTGTGCAGTTGACTGCTTTGTGTCCATGTTTCCCGCATTTGAAACAGTTTCCTGTGAACTTTTCTTCCCGTTTCGGTGCCGACTTATTAATTTTATTAATTCTCTGTGAATTTTTATCATTATTTGACTTACTGCTTACATATAAAATATCGTTATCTTTTCCTATTTCTTTTTCTACATTCCCTTGATAATCAAGTTTGGCTTCTTGCTCTATTAGTTTTAGTTTTAGAAATTCGACACTTGGTATTTCATTTCTGGACTCTATAGCCACACAAAAGTTATCATATTCCAACGGTAATGAACTAAGCATCATTATGGATAACAGTTCACCAGGGATCTTTATTCCTGCTTCCTCTAATTGCTCAGCCTTATTAATGAAAGCATTTATGTACTGTGCCATATTCTGGTTTCCGATTATCTATAAAAGTTTTGCAGAAAATCGAAAAGAAACATGGTTTCAAGCCCCAACTTTGGAGCCCCATAACTTGAGAACGGGGCTTTTGCCCCTCATGGGACCTTCACCAATGAAGTCAGGAACCTTTAATTAGAGGGTAAGATAAAACAGGGATCGAAATTCTGTTGGAATTTTTAATACTGTCATACCCCAGCGAGATTTGCAAGGTGCATTTTGATTGTTACTTATTAATGCAGATAATTTTCGGAAAGTTATCGAATAGCCGAAAACGTTTTCTAAATAAATTAGTTAATCTCCTATGTTTGTGCTTCAACTGATTTCAAGAATTTTTGGAAAGATAAAGGAAGAAGAAAAAAGAAGATCATTTGCCATTCATTGTTTCGTGCTGATTACGTGTGGTCGTAGAGAATTTTGTGAACTTCTGAAATATTTTAGCGAATGGTCTAGTAGCTGTTTATTGAAATGACAGGTATTTATTTCGCTGCCTGAAATTAATGTTTGAATGTACAGTATATGTGACGTGATACTTTTGACGTGGTCACTGTAAAATGTACAACTCGCATAACACATGGTACTTCCCCAATCGTATTGTGAAAAACATATTTGCTGGTAAATTTATGCAAGTGTTTTTTTGTTTTTTGGAGGGAAAATCAGGCTGACCGCATGGGAGTTTGCCGCTTAACCACACTGCCACACCAACTCGTCGTTAATTAGTATAACGAACTGGTATACTTTCGTCGCGTCTTTCTTCGAGGTCATTTTTCTCCATAATGGCTAGCCATTGGCCTCTAGCCTTTTACTGTGTTTTAGTACTAGTCAAGAACTCTTACAGAAATAAATTCGTTTCATTCAGTTTTCCGGCCCTCACATCCTCTCCTTATCAGTACCAAGACTTGTCTGATGCGATTGTTTTACTTCAGCATGCATATTTTGAAATATTGTATCTTTTCAGTATATTAAATTTTACGTATTTTGTAGTTCTAATTTTATATTTTTGTAATAAATATTTAATCTTTTCTTAATTTTAATTAAACTTTCATATTTTTTAATGTCACGTTAATTTATTAATTTTTATGAAAAATGTCCAATATTCTTGCAACACACTTGAGGGACGCTTGCGACACACCGGTTGGGAAACACTGCTCTATGGAAAAAATATAAAATTGTAAGATTTTCATATAAAGTGAGAGAACATTTAATAACATTGTTGAACATGGCAACATGGCAATGACAATGAAATGATATACTTACACCATCTTCCTGTTTTGGAATCTTAAAATATGAATGTCCAATATGTGGATCAAACTAAATATAAAGAAAAAATAAAACAAGCTTACAACCATATATAAAATTCAAGCAAAAATAATAATCATGAATTAGTTAGGAAATAATATGTAATCTTACATGTAATGAAGTCCCAGCAACTTCGAGTGATGTTTTTGTCCTGTTTGGAAGTTTGTGCTTGAGGCTTAACCATGCAGGAGGATTCCGAACATTAAATAATGTAAAAAATTTAAAATTCATTTTCGGTCTTTATGGTTATTTTCAAATTGTGACTGTTCAAAATAGTCCTAAAAATAATATATCCATTAGGTATAAATGTCTCTATTTACAAAGTTTTGAAAATATAGACTTGATGATATTTTACTTTACTTGCCACAATGCAATAAATAGTTGTATATATGAATGCTTATTGAAAATTTCTAATGTTTGAGTTTAGAATTTGCTTCAATTTTAAATTATTACATATCTTTAATCACTATTAAATTGATACAGTTTAGTGTTCTGTACAATACAACACCAGCATTCAATTTCTTATTTTAGGCAGGTAAAGTAAAATCTTGTCCATTTGTTTAATATTAAAATCATTAAGCAGCTACAAATTTCATACAAAGTTAAGACAGGTACAAGACAGCCAGTAATCAAAGACTTTACCTCACATAGTCTCGAATTATCATTGGAAATCCACTTCGCTCTTCTACAGTTTATAATCCACAATTTTCTTCTCTCTTCATCTAGTGGAAACCTAAACATGAATTTTTTTTTGTACTTCTGTTAGTGCAATTCACTGCAGAATAACCACATCCTACTATCTTCTTTGTACCCAAAGATTTATCAATCGTTCTCTTCTCATTAAATTCAGTATTCATATCGCTGGCTTAAAAGTAAACATTTGTAATAACTGTTCTTGTAACCAAAATGGCACCCATGTGCATCATATTGATCTTACCTGTGAGAAGGGGTGAGAGCGCTCCCTTAAGGTTACTCTCGTAACCACATCTAGTGACACTCTGTTGCAGACTTTCTTATTAAAACCATCGATATATAGCATTGATTAAAACTCAAGCATACCATCGGAAAACTTTGGGTTATTCTATGCAGAAAAAGAAAAGGTCCTAGATGTTAACTAGAAGATACATTAATTAAGACAATTCATGATGTAAAGCCTGTGAACGAATGAAATGTAAAAAATAAACACGTGTTGTGTGGACTTGAGATTTGTTTGAAAGAAAACTGTTTTTATTTGTGGAGTACTGCATTCTGTTATTTGATTAAAATAAAGCTGAAACAGTTTAAATCCAGAATATCTTATTAGGCAAAGTAAAATCCACTTGGATAATGCTTTTAGCGATTTGGCATTTTATATACATCTTACTTGAAGTTTAACGAAGGATACATACTGTACTCTTCGTATTTAACCCTTCCAACTGACCGACAAAGATGATCTTCAGAGTTCTATATTTGATTTATTATTATTCAGTGTGGAAAAATGAACGAATGTTTTACATACATACAATAAAAGAATAAATGTAATATAATTAATAGGATGTTTTACATACAAAACAATAAAAAATTTAAATATTTGAGAATTCTACCAAACTTCAGAACGGATATATTGTCGTAAGCAAAAAAATATGTAACTTCATAAAGATAAGTCGTAGCTTAATTAAATTCATTGCATTCAATTCGGAATGATAAGATACATCTAATATCATTTAAAATATCCGATTATCTATAAAAGTTTTGCTGAAAATTGTAAAGAAACGTGGTTTTGATCCCCAACTTTGGAGCCCCATAAATTGAGAATGGGGCTTTTGCCCCTCATGGGACCTTCACCAATGAACTTGGGAACCTTTAATTAGAGGGTAAGATAAAATGGGGTTGAAATTTCGTTGGGATTTTTAATACTGTCATACCCCAATGAGGTTTGCAAGGTACATTTTGATTGTCATTTATTAATGCAGGTAATTTTCAGAAAGTTACCGAATAGCTGAAAACGTTTTCTAAATAAATTAGTTTTTATTTCCTATGTTTGTGCTACAATTGATTTCAAAAATTTTGCGGAAAGATAAAGGAAGAAGAAAAAGAAGATCGTTTGTCGTTTGCGTTGTTTTGTGCTGATTACGTGTGGTTGTGGAGAATTTTGTGAACTTCCGAAATATTTTAGCGAATGGTCTAGTAGCTGTTTATTGAAATGATGGGTATTTATTTTGCTGCCTGAAATTAATGTTTGAATGTACAGTATATGTGACGTGATACTTTTGACGTGGTCATTGTGAAGTGCACAACTCGCATAACACATGGTACTTCCCCGGTCGTGTTGTGAAAAACGTATTTGCTGGTAAATTTATGCAAGTGTTTTTTTGTTTTTTGGAGGGAAGGAGAGGAGATTGGTAATCAGAATTTCTTTTGGCTACTGGATTTTCAAAATTATTTCGAGCACTGCATATAATTAATTAAGACAAAATAAATTGATATTTTTTTAGAGATCAATTTTCCTCATAGTCATGTAAATTAATTAATAGTCACAGAAATTTCAAGTGCACTCATAATTTTGTCTGGATTAAAAAAATGTCAGATCATCATGTGTAGAATATTGATGTTCAGTGTGTAGTTTATCAGGATTAAAGTTTTTAAGGATTATAGATAAATATATAATTAATATTTGTATGAAATTTTTATTATTTTTTAAATAATAAAGTCATAATGATTGATATGCTACTAACACATTAGCACAGGGAAATTCAACACTGACAAGGGCTCAGACATTTGGATCACCGATTTTTTGAAATTGGGTATACTTGTAGTAGTCTCTAGGACAATATAATATGTGAGAAATAAAGTGCACAACTCAAGCATTGTCGAGAAAATTGAGCAAGAAGTTGCATACTTAGCTTATATACACTAGAATTCAACATTACCATAGCATTGATGTTCCAGTAGCACAATTGTTAGAGATTTACTTTTATAACCGCATGATCGCTGGTTAAATTCTTGGCTTTGAGAATTTTTATGTTTATTTATTTTTATTATGCTTTTCTTACATTGTTTTATATAAACACAGTTATTTTTATTTTTTTAATTGTTTTACATATTTTATATATGTTTATATATATTTTTGTCAATAGATGATGCCATTTTCAGTAAAAATATTAACTTTCTGACTGCAGTATAAGAGTGATGTATTTGAAAATTACCTCTTTCAGCAATTGTACTATATAAAAGCTATTCCAAACGGTTTTTGTTGATAAAGTGTTTAATAATCATTGAATGTAATAAAAAACCATACAATATTTATTGCATATTCATGAAATCTTTAATTTTTCTGTCATGTTTTATGATTCCACATTATAGAGTAGCAGAAATGAAGCAGAGTACTAGTTCTCTAAATATTCCCAAAAATCAAAATTAATGAAAATTCAATACATAGTGAAGTGGTAAAATTTTACCACTTCACTATGTATTGAATTTTCAAAAGTCTTCCAGAAAATGACATTATTACTCCAACCTCATCATCAACTATTTCTAAAGATGCAATGGCAATCAGAGAAGAATTGTATTACTCTATTATTGAAATGTTAAATGAAAAGAAATTTGTATCTGAAGAGGAGTGCATTTCTGTTGATAAAATTGATGAAGAAAATCAGTTCTATGAGGTTGAAGTTGATTCACAATTAACTAATGACATAGGCCAGTATCAAGAAGCCAAAGATGTATGATTTTATTTCACTCAAAAAAAATAAAGAATAAAATTAGTGAATCTAGCTAAAAAAACATTCCACTTGGATGGAGTCTGTGAACTCTCCAGAGAAAAGATTCTTGTAAATTATTAAAGAAAGATGATTTGAAGAGATGGGAAAACAATATCAAAATTGGAG
This sequence comes from Olivierus martensii, assembly GCA_000484575.1. NCBI lineage: Eukaryota > Metazoa > Arthropoda > Arachnida > Scorpiones > Buthidae > Olivierus > Olivierus martensii. Next base: position 10,075 of record AYEL01072708.1, read on the forward strand.
GAATATTTGCCAATAAATATTCCATTATCAATAATTATTATTACAAGTTAGTATTCTTACAGAATGGAAAGTGGCATCATCTATTTTATGTATATATATTTAAAATAAATAAAAAAATATAATAATTGCATTTAAATAAAAGAATGTATGAAAAACTACTAAAAATAAATAAAAATTTAAAAAAAAACTCAACTCCAAGAATTGAACCATCTGTTATACAATTACAGAATTAAGACATTAACCACTGTGTTAATGAGACATTTGTAGTTTTAACATAAACAAAACTGATATACTGCCTTTTTTCCTTTTATACTACAGTTTCAAATCAAGCACACTTGGCAGTGAGAAATAATTAAAATTTAATTAATAAACAAAAGTACTTTCGGTAATTATGTTTACCATCATCATTTGTACATTCCTACCGATATAATACCGTTTAACCGATATAATACAGTTTCAAATCAAGCACACTTGGCAGTGAGAAATAATTAAAATTTAATTAATAAACAAAAGTACTTTCGGTAATTATGTTTATTAATTAAATTTTAATTATTTCTCACTGCCAAGTGTGCTTGATTTGAAACTGTATTTGTAGTTTTCAAATTCTAATATATATGAACTCGATGCAAAACTTCCTACTCGATTTTCTCAACAATGCATGAGTTGTGCATTTTACTGTTTGCACAATATATTGTCCTAGGGGACTACTACAAGTATGTGCAATTTAAAAAAAAAAGGTGACCCAAATGTCTGAGCCTCTCCTTGTGAGTGGCAAAAAGTAGACTAAATCAGTAATTACTATAAACTACTGTATTATATAATGTGTATTATTGCATTTGTGCTTTTCTGGAATATTGTAATAAATAGTTTTCTAATGAATAGTAAACTTAAAAATATCATGCAGTTAATGAATATTAATTTGTTTATAAAATAGGATTTAGTACATTCTGAATAAAAATAAAAATGATTACTTACAATTATAATAAAAAATATTTAAATATTATAGAATTCAAGTTTTGCTAATTATTTAAAAAATGATAGTCAGCATTTACTTGATACATCATCAAGTAAATGCTGACTATCATTTTTTAAATTAATTACAAATTAATTACGAGTCATTTCTGTTTCATTATAAGAAATAAATCCTCTTAATTTTTATTAAAAAAAAATTAGCCAGATTATGAAAAACAAAAAATCATAAAACAGTAAATCACCAATCCATAGCAATGTTCTAAATCTGCAACCCTATGGGCAATAATGTGTTAATGCTACAATAAAAACAAACATCATACTAATAAGCACAATATGAAAATGGCATTTTTCAAGTTTTTTTTAAATGACACTTTCAAATCAAAAATACATGAAAAATTAAAAAACAAAAAATTGGAAATTTTATCCAAAATTCATGAATTATGGTATAAAAAATTTAAAAATTTTTAAAGATGTTTTGAAGTATATATCATCAGAAATATTAATATGAATTCAAATTCCTATTATTTTATTACAATTAATAATAATAATAATAATAATAATATTCATGGCTCATACAGACATTGCAACTCTATAAAATCAATACCAAATATATCACATTCTTACAAAACATAATGCAACACTAGAGAACAACACTGCACGTCACCATAAATAACAATCGCGTAGCCACAAAACCCATACACATTAGACATGGTATTTTCCAGGGTGATTCCTCAGCCCATTTTGGTTCTGCCTCGCCCTAAATCCACTCTCCAACAAACTCTGCCCACTTTGGTTCTGCCTCGCCCTAAATCCACTCTCCAACAAACTGAAGTTCTGCCTCACCCTAAATCCACTCTCCAACAAACTGAACACATTGAACCTAAATCCACTCTCCAACAAACTGAACAGATCGAACTATGGCTACGAAATCCACTCTCCAACAAACTGAACACATCGAACTGTGGCTACGACATTAAACAAAAACAAACAACACACTACACACACTCACATCTCTTTTACATGGAAGACATTAAACTGTATGCCTCAATACAAACACAATTACAACAGCTGTTACAAATCACGCACACATTTTCATAAGATATATGCATAGAGTTTGGCCTAGACCAGTGGTTCTCAACCTTTTTCCTGTTGAGGAACACTTTTTAATATTTTAAAATTTGGCGGCAAAGACTAAAACAGCAACAGTAGGGGGAATAGATCCAATACAACGCACAGCTGATAATTCTTTCTATTTGTTTGTCACCATTGTGATTCTGATTATTCAGCAGAAGACTAATTTGAAACTTATTAAGTTATATTTTTAAATTTAAGCGCAAAAAAATATATATAAATAAATTAACTAAAGAAATAACTTGGATACAGGCTATATTTCATTGAAATTTTGTAGTGTTACAATTTACCCCACAGGATGTTACAATCTACCTGGACAGAGAGGTTGGTTATAACATCGTTCAGAAAAATATTTTTTAAAAATAGTAATTTTAATAGAATCAAACTTGTTTTGAACTAGTGACGAGATTAATAAATAGTCTTTACAGTAATGTATTTGTTTTTCTGAAATTGAAATTTTCATAGCGTGAAATAATTATGAAGTAAAAAGTGTTACAACCAATTCTGGTTTCTCCTAATTATTTATTAGGGACATCGTATTTCTGAATAACTTTCTAAGTGCATTTTAAAGAATATTTTTGATTTCAATAATTTCTTTTTAATTTTAAAAACTATAAGAATTATGATAACTAATGTTTTGTTTTTATAATTTACGATTCTTTTTTGAAATTTCGATTTATTTTCCGTCAAGAAATTTTTTTATATAAGGATATATTAAAATTTATAAGTTTCATAATATTCAAAAAGTTTGTAATAATCCAAAAAATATTATAGGAAATTTATAAATGTTTTGCAACTATTTAATGTCTGGAAACAGTTTGGAATTTTATATAATAACAACATTAAAAATTGCTTAATGTTAATGAATTGTATTGCATTAATAACGGAAGATTCATCGTCTTTAATAGATATATAATCAGTTATTTTTACATATTCATGAAATAAATGAAGTTCGATTATTATTATTAATTAATAATCATCGAATTTCTTTTCTGTCAAACTTCGAAAGGATCGAATTTCATTTATGTCAAAAGTTTGTGATAAACAAAAATATTTTTCTTTATTTAAATGAATGTAAAGTATTTTATTTATCACTAAGCGTAACTGATGCCAGTAATCATTTTCTCTAATAAGTATAAGTCATAATTACTGCATATTGTAAACAAGATGATGATGCAAAATGCAAAACGAATATCTTTTCCTCCCCGTAGATAGATTGTTTATTTAAAAAAAAAAACTCGTATGCTAATACATGAGAAATAGTCTATTGTTTTAAAAATAAACTAGATTACTACTTCAGAATATCGAATGAAGAGACGTCAAATTATTTATCAAGGGCATATCACTTTCTGGATTTTCTTGAAACTTAAATTTAGGCCATCTTTTCTTTTTTTTATTTGGTTTTAAGTTTCTAGTGGAAAAGTAAATAATAATTACAATGGAACCGGTTCTTTACATTATCTAAATTAGAGAATTCAAGAGATCTTGGTTTTAACGTTTTACAATTAAGATGCGTTAAATTTATTGTTTCTTTATTCATGAAAAATAATAATATCCGGTTTAAACTTGTCACTTCATTAATTTGTAAATTATGACTTTAAAAGTATTTAATAAATTATTTTTTCCCCATTTAAATCAAAATTAACAAGTAATTTTAAAATTAAAAATTAATACGCGTATTATGTAGAAGTACTAGTATTTATATGGATAATAAAATATGTCTTATTTTTTTTATTTCAAAAATATAAATTTAGAATGTGCGATTATTTTAGTATAAAATTTTGAAATTTATGTCTTTTGAATGAAAAATCTTATTGCACGGATTATTTTAAAGTAATAATAAAAAAAGCTATTGTGTTTTATATGGCTTCTTAAACTATGTGAAACTACAGCATTTTCGAATTTTGTTAATGCCTCGTTGAATCCATTGTTTAATTTTATCAAAATTTGATAAATTCAGTAAAATTATCCCCTTATATTTCAGTTGAAGGAAAAATATTACAGAAAAACAAAGATACAAAACAGTAGTTCTTTTGTATTCATTTGAAAAAATCGACATAATTTGAAATTCGTGCATCGCAATCATAAAATTATAATTTGCTTGTTTTAATGGGAAAAAATAGTTTATAAAAAAGTTATTAGTGCTTTATCTCTATAGGTAAATTGTTTATTCATTGAGCTATTCGTTTACTGTATTTTTCTTTTAATTCAAACTAAATTACGGTTTATAAAACTCACTGAACCGGATTACGTCCAACTGACGCAAGTTTTTTTTTTTTTTTTGGCAACCTTGTCCTTTTGTTGATTGTTATGTATTATTATATTAATCGTTTCTGAATAATTGGCTAAATTAAAAAAAAAAAATCAAACAGTTGTAAGAAGATCGGCAGGACGAGTTAACGTTAAATATATTATCAGATATATTCAAGGTCTCAAAATTTTCACCTAAAGATGGCAGCACCGGAATAAATAAAACACGCATGCTCCTAGTGCAGACATCGAATCGTCTGCTTTTCAACTTTCATACTGAGAGAAGTTCGAAGTTTTCGCGTAAGGTAAGCATTTTTGTCTGTTTTATGTCATTATTTTAAATAATTCATATACCTTTCGATATTATTTTAACATATTAAGCTAATGCGGAATATAAACAGATGGTAATTTTGACAGAATGACAGGTAAATTTAATCGGCGCACAAAACATGAGAAAATTATTATTTGATGTATTAAATTGTCAATATTTAAACTTTATATGTAATATTTTACAATTTCCTTATGTTTTGTAATTAAATATTATGAGAAATTCTTGATAGCAAATATTTTATGTAAGTTATAACGAGTTCTCTATATACATTCTCGCAATTTACACTTTGAAATATGTAATAAATGATACACAGTACTGAATTTATTTGCAACTGAACAAACATCAACAAAACTTAAAAATGAATAAAATATGCTAAGATTTATAAATATAAATTCTTCATTTATACTTCTTATGCTAGTAATTCAAATTTTAATTTAATTATAGAATATTAAATTTTGTCCAGAGAATTATAAAAGAGGGGGAAAAACATTTTATTTAATGCTTCATCGATAAATGCATCATTTATCCCATTCATATTTTATCATTGAACATAAGCTGTTATTAAAATATCAAAAGTATAATAAATCAGAAAAAAGTAAATAAAATGAATTAAATATAACTTTTATGATTCAAAGAAAAACCTATTTAAATTATTTAAAGTATCGCCTATGGGAAAAACTATTTAATTTTTTTTTTACAGTAGTAATTACTACTGTACATTCATTAGTAATAGATTTATAGGTTATTTTTTCTTATCAAGCAAATTTATAAAAATTATTCATTCTAATTTTACGGTTCTTTATATTCTAAACTTTCTCTAGGATTTCAATGCAATACATATGAGAAAATTATGAAACAATGATGTAATTAGGGCGTATCCATAATTAATTTTTTTTATTCAGTTTGAACAAAAAAATGCAATTAATTTAAAATTATCTAAAAAATTGAATTATCTAGGTCAGCAAAGTAACATTTGGTCATTATTAAATAAAGAGAAGAAAATAAACATAATGCAATTGATTATTATGAAAGAAGAGAAGTTTTTATATTTTAAAGAAAATGTCATTCACACTTTGTTTAAGTTGCAAACTGGAATATTTTAAATGAAATTAGTATAACATATTTAAGAAATCTCCGACGTGCTGACCTTGTTTCATACGATATTTTCTTTAATTTTCGTCCTTGACCATCAAATCACGTACAAAGCAATTCAGATTTGAAGGACACGTAATACCTCCATTACATAAAGATGAGTTGAAATATTTCTTTCTCAGAAAACATTACACACCAAAGACATAAACAATATTAAAAAATAATCGCGAAGTGATCTGCATTTCAATACAATGGAACATGTAAATGTATTTATATGAAATTTTTTGTTTTATAAATTTATATTATTTTTAAACATTTTTATTCTTTTAAATGCACTGAATTTACGTCATATTGACGTATGAAAAGCAGTCATCTTTTGAAACGTTTTCATGTCGTTCTACCTGAAGGATTACATTAATTTTTCTTATATTTGATCAAATAAAAATTCAAGTACTATAAAAGTATTATCTAAATTTTATGTTTTAAATTATTTCCTCCAATTCGTTTAGATATAAAATTAAAATTTCGTATATTTTCTGATTAAAATACTATATAATTGAAAGGAATAAATGTAAATCAAAGTTATAAACATTCTTAAGAAATTATAGTGTTTATTATATTATTGAATAGTCTTAAATAGAAAGATCAGTATATCGCAATATTATTCAATAGAGAAAATATGAAGGGAATATTTTTATAACTATTTCATCATTTTTTGGCATCCGACTTTTAGGTCATGGTCGTTACATGTTACTTATTACAAATCTCTCATTAATTCTCTTCTTTAGTGGAAAAGCACTTCGGGCTATCTTCAACCCATTCGTCTACTTCCTTCCTTTATTCCTTTTCAAGATTCATTTAAAAAATAAAAATCTACTTTATTATAAATGCAGGATATACAGTATATAGATTTTGACATTAAAATTTTAAATCTATATATATATTGATTTAAATTTATTATTTATTCATTATTTACTTATTATAGATTTCAAATTATATTCAACGAAACTTTAAATTTGATCTTGAAATTTTTAAATTCATTCAAATTTCCAAAATAATCCCTAAATAGAAATTTTCATTAGACTTTTCAGCCCATTTTATTCTAGAATGGATAAATGAGAATATGAATTAGTGTGTTTGTTCTTATGCCAGCACGATATCTCAACGTAAATATTATCTTATTTGAATGAAGTTTACATATATTATTGGAATCCACTAGAACAGTGGTTCTTATTTTTCGGTCCATCTTAATTTTAGTGTAATACATTACACATATTCTTTGATGATAATATTTTCTTTCTTTTTTTTTACCAATAATAAATTATTCAGGAGATTCAAACTAAATATACCGGGTGTTTTCGAGCACCCGTACCACGCTTTTTTCTCGGAAACGCGATGAGATAAGAAGTAGGGGTAAAAATTTTGATTACCAAAGTATACCTGAAGAATCGAATGGGCATGATAAAAAAATTTTGTGGGCCATCGGAACTAGGGGCACAAGGGGTCAACTATGAAATCTCCAATGGATTAGATACACAAGGGGTCAACTATGAAATCTCTAATGGAAACCAATGCCGATTTTAACATAATTGGATAGAACTGTGAAAAACAAACAACTTTTGTTGGGAAAGTTTTTAATATCACTTACGGATTGTGAGATATCACAAAAAAGATACCGCCGCATGTACTGGCGATTGGGCTATTCAAGCAGTAAAAAGAATAAAAATCAGACAGAGGGCATCTGTGTACATTGCCAAACATTATTGTGCATCTTTGTACATTGCCAAACATTATTGAAGCAGCAAAGAGCAGTAATATGCAGATTCAAGACGAATTCTGTACTCGGTAGTAGCACTCGAACGGCAGGTGTGACAAGTCTCGCCATCACAGTTCAAATATGGAGCCACACTCAAGAACAACAGCCCTTTATGAGTGCCATGGATTTTCAGCCCTTTATGAGTGCCATGGATATACACAGATGCCCTATGTCAGTTCATTCCTTTTATTATGCTTGAATAGCCCCATCTGCGGTACATGCGGCGGCATCTTTTTTATGTTATCTCACAATCCGTAAGTGATATTAAAAAACTTTCCAAACAAAAGTTGTTTGTTTTTCACAGCTCTATCCAATTATGCCAAAATCGGCATTGGTTTCCATAGGAGATTTCATAGTTGACCCGATGTGCCCATTCGATACTTCAGGTACACTTTGGTAATTAAAATTTTTACCCCTACTTCCTATCTCATCGCATTTCCGAGAGAAAAGGGTGGTAGAGAAAAGATGCTTGCCTGTTGCGAATAAAAGATATTATTTTGTTAATTTAAATCTTTTTATATAATTTATTTACTATTATAAATTTTTAAGATTATTAAATAAATTATACTTGAATCTCACGTATCTTCTGATGACGTTTCATGTAACTTTTAGCTCTCCATAGATATCTGATTGAAAACTGCTGCACTAAAGGATTAAGTCTATTGAAAAATTATTAAAATCAGATTATAATTACCGGAATCAGTGATCATTTCCAATTTTCAAAAAGCTGAAGAAAATGGAAATTTACAATTTTCAAAATCGGAAATATAGGAAGTCTTTACATAATGAAATATTGCTTAGTAATTTCAACCTATTTAAAGAATTAAAACTTTTATTTATTTATATATCTTTTTTAATATGTATTTTTTAAATAAGGCCAATAATTAATTATTCAAAAGAAAAACGTAATTAATTATAAAAAAAATAATCAGAACAGTACACAAAAAATAATACAAAAAATAAATAGGCTATGATTATGAAGATATAATAAGTATTTAAAATTCTTAAAAAAATATTGGTATTTCCGTATTCAGTATGCAGTATTTCTATTTAAAGTTAAATAGACTATAATTGATTGATTGACATAAACTTAGAAATACATTATATAGAAAAGTAATTGTACTAGAGTGAATAACATAGTTTAAAACTATAATTCAATTTAAAAATTATAATATTATATTATTATAATTATTTTTATAATAAAATATGTCAGAGTAGAATATTCAGTGTTTTCAAATTTTTGTTAATATTGGAGGGAAGCTTACAAGTAAAATTATTAAAGAATGATTTATTGTATTAATAACAAACAAAACTTTGACCAACTTTGACATAAAAAACTCTTTAGAAAATCTTTCGAAAACTAAAACAGATCAGAGGTATAAATATATATATAGACTAATATTTCTATAAATTTATTAATATTTTAAATTTATTTTAGTTAGAAAAGCTACTTAATTATGATTGATACTATCGTATAAATAAATGCAATATAGTATTTTATGATAAGATCAATATTATAGAAACACCAATTAAATGATCGAGGACCGATAATAGTTAAACAGTTTTATTGTTCTAACTAATTCTTCCTAATCAGTGGCTACCGAAAACAGGTCATCAAAATATCCACGGTTTTTTATTTTTATTTTTTTAAGAGAATGGTTTATTTCCCATGTAGATAACAAACAAATGGCAAAGATCTGGTCACAAGAGTCAAGGCAATCTTCCTCGTTTGTTTAACGAATCTTATGTTCTAACCTATTGTTTAATTTGTATAAAAGTTGCTCTTCTTTTCATAGTATAAATTTTTTCATGAACAATACTATATATGAATTTTTAATGTTATAAAAATATTAAAGCATCTTGCAATTTCGAATAAAATCAGAATATTGTGGTACATTCCAATTTATAAGTAGAAGAATATTGTCATGCCGTTTAACACAAAAAAATTTTTAATATACAATCGTGTATTGTATATATAAATATATATATTTGAATGAATTTTTATAAAATTACAGCAAAAATATATATTTTATATTTATTCCAATTGATAAAAATGTAGATACAGTATATATAATAATTTTGGATATTCTAAGTTACTTCATATCAAATAGTGAATATTTGAAATAAATCTCGTATTTATTATTCAATTTTTAATTGACGATATATCAATTTCATCTTAGAATTTTGGAAAAGCTTTTATAGATATTCTAGAATTTGGATATTTTTCATGTTCACTTTATTCAAAATTAATGATATTCTCTACTCTCATATATTTTATTCATAGTTAATGAGATTTACTACATAAAAAAATTATCTTTTAAAATGCTGTATTAGATTTCATTCTTAAAGAATTATTAAATTAATTATTGAGATTATTATAAATTATTTTTCATTAAAAAATTCTTTATTAATTTAAAAATGTGTTTTTGATTTTGATTTTTAATTTGCAAATTTGCATACAAAATAGGTTGTAGATTACTTAGATATACTATATATCTATTTATAATCTACAACTATATATATTTTATAGACATTTTTTAAACTGAATAAAGTATACCATATTTTGAATTATGTCGCGTTGTCGAACAGATGTTAACCATGACCGCAATATTATTGACGTATTACTTAGATATACTATATATCTATTTATAATCTACAACTACATATATTTTATAGACATTTTTTAAACTGAATAAAGTATACCGTATTTTGAATTATGTCGCGTTGTCGAACAGATGTTAACCATGACCGCAATATTATTGACGTTATGATGCATAATTTGTTTAACACTTGATTTTAGATTTTTAATACAATACACGGTATCTTTTGAAATTAATAGCAAGTTTACAAAATCTTAAATGACTATTAAAAGCGCACATAGTAAATACAAAATCATAAATAATCATCATAAATATTTATTGCAAGGACAGTCTATTTTGTATTTTAAGATAGCAAATTTCTAATTAGGAAAAATACCCTATGACCATAAGACAAAACACACTTTCTTTATACATCGAGCTGCGGGCAAGGTCGCTGTTTCCACGATCAGGCATGCAGTCAGATATTGCTGGACTTTCCTAGAGTAAAGAACCCAGATCGTGATGTTGTTGAACTATCCCTTGATCTCGAATAAGGCGCCGCTCAGACTGCATGACTATTAAAAATGATTAAATGGTTAATACTATATTTGGAATGAAACCATCTTTATTTCTAAGAAAATTTTAAACGTATTTTTGTCGAAATTTCCTAATATTCTTTGTTCTCAGACTATTTTTATATATTGTAATTTATATCCTTATTAGTTTGCTTATCCTTGATATTTATCTAATAATTTTAAGATTTCTCGGATCCATGACATTGAATTAGATTATCATTCTAGATTCTCATGGGACAGTATCGAATTTGAAGCTATTTTCAATTACAATAAAATTATGCTGTATATTGTAAAAATTTTGTTTTAAAATTTTAAATAGAGAATTTTCATTTTCTTTGTAAAATTGAAAAAAATATTTTTCATTAATAAAAATTTATTGAAAAAATTTAATCTTGGATTATATATCTAAGCAATCAGAGATTAAATTGCGTAAAAGAAGATGTAGATTATTGAAATTAAGTTTATGTAAAAATTTTTGAAACAATTCCTTCATATTCAATATATTTATTGTACTAATGTATAGATAAAAAAGAAATCTCGCAAATTGACATAACAGATCTTTATAAATTTAATAATAGTCTGTATTAAAAAATTTAAAACACGGTTAACTGATACATTATGACAGTCTTTACATTATAAAGGAAGTTCAACGTGTGCTAAGCATTTAGCACAAAGATAACCGGTAATCATAATTTTATTTCCAGTTTCTTTAATTGTGATACAATTCTAGAGCATTAAAACGTTCTTTAAAATTATTTAATTTTTTCCTTATGTATATTGAGTACATTTCTACCATTTTACTGAATAACATGTTCAACTTTCAGTTATATTAAAATAGAAAATCTAATTGAGATTCATTTAAAATGTCTAGATGTTTTGAAAGTTTTAATCTTTGATAATTAATAGTAAACAAATTTATTATACTTTTATTTTTTTATATGAAAATAGTTTTTTAATCGCCTAAAATTTAATTATAATAAAGTTGAAGATTATTTTTAAAGAAAAAGTCTAAAATTCAAATAATTATTGTAAGATTAGTTTGCAATGTTTACTTTACAGAGATTTTAGATATTCTTAAATTTCAAATTATAAGTTAGGAAAGAGAAACTTTATCTGGAAACAGAAAGAAATGAAGATAATTATTTTAATTTTAAACAAATAAATGTTATTAATAGTATCTAAAATATAATGAAATTTAATCCTTCCACATTTTCTAATTAAATTTATTTTTCATCAATTTAGTAATCATAGTAAAACTAGCATTTTTGTTTTATTTACATTTAGGATTAATTTCTAAAAAATCAAGCTTAGCTTGCAGTAATATATGTTATTTGCAATCTGCGTAAATGTAAGTAAAAATTTAAGTACTGTATGGTTTTTGACTAAACGTATGTATTTTAACGCAATTATGTATAAAAAAAAAGTTGATTTAGTAAATTAATTAATAAGATTCCTATTTGGAATTTAATAAATTTATTGAATTTAATTGATTATCAATTATAGTGTATATTTTAATATTCCAATTATCTTGAATGAAAATAATATAAAATTTATTTTCTTATAATAAATATAGTAATTTCAAAAAATTGTTTACAATTTCAGTGGAAAGAAACATAAATTCTTTCGTAACGATGATAAGAATTAATTGATTATTTATTTTGAAATATTTTAATACAACCAATTAATGAAATCTGAAGGAACAAAAATAAATTTGTTAAATATTATATCTTGCGTAAGAGAGAAGGAAATAATTATGGAGACCTCCTGCTAGTATACATTGTATATGATAGTTCATAAAGAACAAATGAAATATAGTAGTCAAAATGTATAGCCTTATCCCACTTTACTGATGCAATTACCCGAATTTGATGTTAATAGAAGTGAAATTGGGATATAATATTCTCAATAAAAATTTGGTTGCAACAGAGACCATTCATTTGTATATAGATTATAAAAAGCCAACTTTACAGATTTATAAAGATACAAAATAAAAAAAAAAATGTAATATGTAAGATTCAGTATTATTTATATATTATAATTTTTCCTTGATTTTTACATCAGGATTTACATAATATCTCACTGTCACCAGCGAGGTCACAATTCTGTCATTAGAACACGTGTAACTTTTTATCAAGAATAAAATTTTTACGCCCAAACTTAACAAATTGGCAATATTTTTACTTTTATTTTTTTCTATTTTTGAAATAATACTAGTTTATTTATTAGTAAATTATTCATTTTAAACTATAAATTATACAAAAACAAGCAACGTTGTTCTTTGACCCAATTTGAAATAGAGTATAATAAACATTAGTTTAAAAGATTTTCAGTTATTTCTAGAAATTATAAAATATATAATAAAAATACTATAAATATATAATAATACTATATATAATTATTAATAATATGCCTTACAGCCATTTATTACATCACGATGATGTCATGGGATCTTATGACGACATCCCGAATTCAAACAAAATATTTTGCCATGAATGATTTATCGTCAGATCCGTCGTTGAGACGATCGTTCAGATTGGTCGTTGAGATGAATCGTACAGACCGGTCGCCAGACTTACAAATCATTTGACTGATTTTAGACCACAGTGATGTCATCACTGCAACGAAGTGGCACTGAGTGGCATCACCTGTTGTTTCGTCGCGATGATAGCATCATCGTGACTGGACTCGTTCTCGTATATTAAATTATATGGACTAAATTGTTAAATTCTGGAATTTTTGGATTATTCGTAATTATATAACAATGATTATTCTAAAAATCACTAAATAGGCAAGTTATTTAAGTTGGACAATTGCAGAGAATCATACCAAGTTTGACGGTTGTAGCTGCTACTCTAGGAGATTATTCCACACAAATATACAATTATATACTGTATAAGATAATTTTCGTGTCCATAGTTCATTCGATTTAAAAAAAAAATTCGTAGCGTTTTAGAATCGAAGAAATAGTGCTGTATATGCTAATTTTAATAAAATACAAAATAATTAAATAATTATCGTAGCATAAAACTTTGATGGATAATAATTGTTTTATGTTAATTTTAATTTTATTAAACTTCTGCAAATAATTGCATCATTAAGATGTTTTTATGTAAATGATGCAGTTGTTCGCTTAGAAGTTTTGTAAAAGTTAAATTAATATCAAATAAATATTCTTTATCAAAATTTTACACTGCGATGTTAATTATTTGGTATTCTATTTTGATTATAATTAACAAAAATAATGTTAGAATCATAGATGTGTTCTAACAAGTCATCCGTTTAGCGATTCAATTATCTGATTTTTCCCCCATTTTTGATCGAAGGTACTGTGGACATGGAAAAATTGTTATTGAAAATAAAAAAATACGCAATAAAAAAGTTTAGTTATGACAAATAACAACATAAAACGTCATAAATAATTTCCAAATAACATATTTGGACATTAGCAATATAGCCTTTAGTTGAATTAGTATTATGCATACATATGTCACAAAGAAAAATGGCTTCTTCCACTATTGATTCATTTTTCCAACTGAAATTGAATAAACGTGAATTTAAATTATTAAAAGTTAAATAACAATTAAAATAGAAATAAAACAATGTAATGATGTGTGAAACAATTGGAAAATATTTGATTCTTCATAAATTAGGCTTAAAAATAAATCAACAACTTTTCCTTTGGAACCGTCCAAGCCTTTTATAATGTAATTTTTATTCTCACTTAACATATTTCTGATTAAAGCACAGTTTTTCCGATCCCAGTAAGTAGAGAGACTGGGGTTTAAATAAAGTGACCAGATTTTCTGAACTTGAACACAGGATTCTCTAGAACAGCACTTCTCAAACTTTTCCACTTGGCGACCCCTTTTACCCGAAAAAATATTTTCACGATCCCGGATATAGAGGTATATAAACTAGGAATACGAATTTGCTAAAATTTCTGCGACCCCCAAATTTTGTTACCGACACTTCACTTTTGTTTGCGACCCACACTTTGAGAAGCAATGTTCTGGATCAGGAGTGGGCAAAAGCCAGCCCACCGCATAAATTAAAACATATTACAGTTTGAAGCAGGGTTACAGAGTTGGAGGTTTTTGGGTGGTCGGAGTCGGATTTTTAAACTGTCGGGAGTCGGAAAAAACAACTGACTCCCGACTCCTTAAGTCCTTACTTACCTAGATCTAGAGCTATATACAGTATATCATTTCTAACTATTTAAGGCTAATGGTAGTAAGTTATGAATAGTATCAATTATCTAAATTTATGAAAAGGCCCCTATAGTGTTAATCTATGAATCTCAACTCTAAATGATAAATTTTTGCCTTTTGGAGCCATATTTAGACTATTTTATGGAAAGTGTTGTGGTCTAAGCCAAACTGAAACTTAGGCATAGGATTCTGATTAATGATTAAGATATAGTCCTAGAGCCTAATTCATA
The DNA here is from genome assembly GCA_000484575.1 of Olivierus martensii. NCBI lineage: Eukaryota > Metazoa > Arthropoda > Arachnida > Scorpiones > Buthidae > Olivierus > Olivierus martensii. Next base: position 25,259 of record AYEL01072708.1, read on the forward strand.
GGCCTAGCAGCTAGCCACTCTTACACATCAAATTAAAAGAAATAAAAAACAGACAATGCAAGATGGTTATTGAAGGTAGCCTAAGGTATCTGCTCTAATGCTAATATAACATATTAATCTAGTTTGATAAGAGGTCATTTTAATTTTTTAAGTGCAGTGTGTCATCTCATTTCAGCCAATGATGTGCATTTTCTGTTTGATACTCAACTCCAGTTTACCAAACGAGTGCTCCTCTCACTCTGCCGAAGGGCAGAGTGAGAGGAGCACTCGTTTTTTTTAAGTAGTTTTTATTAAATCTTATAATATTAACAATTTATGTGATGTTACATTAAACGCTTGATCAATCGATTGACTCTAGAAATCTAGAGAATCCGAGATCAAATCTCCATTTTTCAAAACTTTTCAGGAGGGTTCAGATTCGGTTTATTGATTATCATTCTTCATGTTAAGATCAATCACTTGCATATCTTGGTTATTTCTTGCCTCCAGAATGGTCCCATAACTTAAGTACTTACTATTATAATATACAACGGAATAAAAACCCGAGAGAGATATGATTTAAATGACTGAAAATATTGTATAAAATTTTGTAAAAATTTATATAGATATAATTTAATATTTATACATTCTGGTTAAATTAATCATGTTGCAAACTTTTCATTTCGATTATGAAAATTTCGCTTAGGTTTACAAGACTTCTTTCATATTAATTTTTCATTCAATTTTTTAATAATGTTTGACATGTACCTCTTTCACTGTTCTGAATTGTCATTAAAAATGCTATCTTTGATGTGACATGAAATTGCATTCGGATGTGGCAATGAAGTTTGAGTTCTTAATAAGAATAGTAAATAATGTCTGGAATAAACTCGAATGGAATTTCTACATCAATTATTAGGATAGGTTATGAAAATCCGATTATCATAGAAGTATAGAAATAAGAAAAATATTAAATGTTTAGAATATAATAGAATTGGAAAAATCATACGGAAAAAATGAAATAGAAGAATATCAAGATTATCATTGAAGCATAAATCTATGGGAATGAAGTAAAATATTTCAAAAGAGATGAAGAGCACATTCAAAAAGTATAATAGCATATAAAGATTTTAGACTTATTCCGAGATGATGCTTCCAAATTATTTACTGTTGTAACATTATAGATCAATTTATTCTTTCAAAAAAAAATGCATCCTGTTATTTGATATTGGTACAAATATAATAAAAATTATAAAATAAATTTACAGTAAATATTTTGTTGATATTTTATATTCGTTTAATTTTTAATTATGCTGAAATGCTATACAAAAGCTCAAAGTGGAATACGAATAAAAATAAATATGTTAAAAGCATTATACTAAAATAATACATAAGATTCTGATTAAATTAAACATTTAAAGAAGGATTAAACATTCAAACGTATGAAAATAGGACAAGGGAATATCCCTTTCAACATAATTGCTTTAAAACTTTCATATAGGCCTATGTTTATAACCGTTTTGAAACACATATCTTCCACTATGAATGACATAGCATTTTGCATGCATTAATCTACCATCAGCATTATCTCTACATATCGTGAGAAGCAGCTTAGATGGGAAGTACCGGATACTAATTTGTTTCAAAACCGGATCCATTTATTAAGCATACATGTTAAGTAGGCTATACTGTACAACTCTCGAGTCTATAAGGAGTTTTATACGATCTTATATAATATCTATAATTCTGTATTGAAAACTAAACTATTTACATAATTAGAAAAAGTCTAAACAACTAATTACTAGATGAAAAAGGATTGTACTCAAATTATGTTAAGTATTTTAGATAAAGATTTATAATTAAGATAATGTGAAATTTTATATAACAGCGTAAAAATTCGTACAAATTAATAATTCATAAAACATTTATTGCGTTTTTTATGTTAAGAATAAAATACGTCGTAACAATAGTTTTTTTGATTGCTTACCTATTGTATAGTAATTCTTTTATCTAGAAAATAAAATGATCTTTTTATCCATTTTGTATTTGTTTTTGTATCACTTCGATATAAGTGGAGCAAAACACAAAACAATTTTATATACATAAAGATACATATAAATCCAATTTATTATTATTGTTCTCAATTCAACTTTTTTATTCAGATTTGCATTGTCAATTTTTATTTCATTTTTATCACGTGAATTATTCATTATGCGAATAAATCAACAATTACTTCGGAATTTTCAAGAAATTCAGAAATAATAAAAAAATTAAGTCCTAAAAATTAAATCATGATTTTTCAGGACATATTGAAATAACAGATAGACTATAATGGAAATAAATCGTTTAAAATGGACTCGTGTATAACGAAAATTTTAAATTAATATTGTATTTGAATCAAAGGATTAATAAAACTATAATTATTAAATAAATGAGAAAATTTATAAAAAAAATTTAAAATAATATAAAATATATCTTTTATAAGTTTTTAGTTTTGTTTAAAGTTGAATATTAATTTTATAATTTTATGAAATTTGTCAAATGTATTTAGAATATCAAATGATTTTATGATGAAATTAAAAAAAAAATTAAAAGTATTAGAGGCTACAGTACTTTATTTTTAAAGATCTGAAAACAATTTTTTTAATTAATTCAATATAAAAATGTTTATTCTTGACTAAATAAAGGGAAAATAATCACTATTAATGAACTGATGTTTATTGAAAGTTATTCTAGTTATTTTACAAACATTCATTAAAATTATAAAAATCTATATTATTATTAAAATTGTTGTTTTTTTTTCATTTAAGCATCAGTACGATTCACCTTTTAAATATTTTCAACTTTCACCTTTGTATTGTTTCCTAGACATGTTTGTTCACGGAATTGACCTCGTATACCTTATCACTATTCTGCAATCTCTTTTGAAGAAACTGTATATAAGAGAACGATGTAGACTAGCTAAACATTTTGAATTCTGAAATCAAATACAAACAAATACATAGCTGTCTGTCAAATTTAATCGAACTTAATTTCGTATCAGCCGAGTGAACCAACTTGACCTCATCCGTCATAAGTATGATATCAAGACAATTGTTACAAAATCTCGTTTTCATCTTCTAAGACCTATCAAACATGCATTATATTTAAGAGTTGAGTATTACAAACGTTGTTTTATCAGAATTAATATAGGTTTCTGTGCCGAGTTTAGTGATAACCTATAATATTTATGCTCATTTAAGGCGAAAATTTTTATAATTTTCAAAAATTGTTTTAAAATTGTCTTTGTTTAAACAAAAGATTAACAAAAGATAAATATTGTAATATTTTTCTTTCCCATACAGTTTTCGTTATCTTTGTTTTAATTCACATAAAGTTGAGTCTTTCTATACCTTTGACTCAAAGGTCAGAGAATCCGTAGATTCGCATGAACAATAGAACGTGACAGTTTGCTGGAGTAGAACAGCTCATTCATTACGAATCCCGTCTTCTTTATCAAATACAATATTTATCATTCATATCTGAATAGGGAAAATATTATTTCCGGGATTGTTTCAGCTGTGATATTTCTGGTCAGATTAGAATTATATAATACAGTACTATGTATGTATTTTGTATAACAATACTGATTAATTTGAAAAATTTTGAGATTTCAGACAATATTCTTTTCGATGGCTAATAAAAATTATTTCTATTGTAAAAAGTAAACATATAGCATGATAATAATTTATATTATGATTTAAATTAAATATTGTATATAAACAAAAAATATTCTAGATTATCAATACCTAATCAATTTACAAGTTGTTAAATAAACGCTTACAATATAATTAGGCCAGGGAAAAAACCTTGAAGTTTATTCAGTTTCTTTCTGTACTTGTAAATGTTGGTAACACGACAATGATATATTCTAAAGTTAACGAACTAGTGTCCTTTGAAAATATTTATAGATAAACTACTTAGGATAGTTGAACTTTTCAATGATATACAAATTTGTCGAAAGTGAAGAGGGAGTAAGTCACACTTCGCTGAATTTCGTTTGATGAACATATAACACGTGATTTTTTCTCAATTTTGTTTTATTATTCTCTTCCAGATGATAATATACTCGTTGCCAGACTGACCTGTTTTAGAAGAAATAAAGTTAAATACAAATGGGATTTAAGGTAAGTGATCCTTTCGGACTGACTATGTCACGTACCCAATGGTATATAGTAGAAAATTCGTTTTCTTTTTTGATGAATCATGAAAATATGTATAGTTTATTAGATTAAAATCGAGATGCAAGCCTAAAACTTCATAGAAAAATTCTCGATTTCGTAATAAAGAATTTGGCTTTTATATTTAGAAAATGTAATACTATAAGGCTATAGTGTAAGCTTAACATTTGTAAATAATTATCATGGTTTTTGATTACCATGGTAATTAATAAAACAATTACATTCTTATACTAAATGCATAATTTTCATTACGGATTATTTCATTAGATATGTATTTTTCAGAAATTTATTAAATTTACTTAAAAAGATAATTTTTAAACCTGCTTATAATATTTGTGTAAATTATCGTATAATATGATAAGTATATATAATTTTTTAGTATTATAAATTTATAGTATTAAAATATAAATATATTTTATTTTTTCAAATGAATTTCTTAATTAATTAGGAAGATTTTCTTCAAAATATTATTTAAGAGATTGAATTTTTTGATGAATCGTGAAAATATATATAGTTTATTAGATTAAAATCGAGATGCAAGCCTAAAACTTCATAGAAAAATTCTCGATATTTAAGAAATTGAATTAAAAATATAAAAATCAATATGTTTATCTTGTTTTTTTAATTGTTGCAATAGAAAATTCAATATTATTCAAACTAATTTTTATTGTGCAGTAAGTTCATTAACACAATACTGGTATACTTGAAAACTATGAGAAAAATAAATTTATAAAACCACAAAATTCCTTTTTAAAATTTAATTTCTAATTGAATTTTTAATATGAAATTTGATCTATCGAATTAAAAAAATTAAATATTGAAAATAATACATATTTAGAATATGCAATATTTATCAACTAAAATTAAAAATTCTAATATCTATTTATTTTAATATAACAGGTCTTGATAGTTTTTAAAGTTTTTATAACTTTCTGTTATTATAACAATTTATCAAGCTAGTTAAATTATATTAAAATATTTAAAAAACAAAATTAAAACTTACTTAAAATTTTGTAGTTACAAACCACTAACATATAAATAATTTTTGTTGGGTATAATTACGAAGTTTCTTGAAGTGCAATGGGGGTATATTATACAATATTTTCTAAATATTGTACTATATAAAAACAAACATCGTTGCTGTAATTGTGATTGTAAACATCATTGCTGTAATTGTAATTATAAAGGAATAAATTATTGCTTAAATTTTTCATAGTCTATAATTTAAGTTATATTATTCAACTGATTACCATAAGTTCTGTTTATTATAGTGTTTTCCTAAAGAAAGTAGAACTTTTCAGGTTTTTTTTTCGTGTATGGCATTGGATTTAGCACAGTTCTCATGAACAATTTGGGTTGAGATGTTTCTATATTTCTTCATTCTTAAATTTTAAATAAAAATATTGTTACATAAGTTTATTTCGATATCATTTAACTTCATGTAGTTTGTTATTACACCATTTTTATTAAAATTAAACCTTCTATTAAACCAATTTAATATTAATATCATTAATATCAAAACAAATTCTTAAAGGAGAAACTTTAGTATTTGTGAAAAGATGATAACATGAGGATAAAAATGATCGCTTCATTTAAATCGAATAAAAAGTTTAAATGAGTTCCTTGTACTAGAGAGAAAATTTTAAAGTTCTTTGACTTTCCACGCCGATTTCTGACGATAACGCCTTGAGTTTACTTATTTCCTTACACCGATTGATACCTCCCATATCTGGATCATCATAACAAATGGATTGCTATAATATTGAGGAATATATAGAAATGCATTTAACTGTAAAAATCGCTAGATAAAATTAAACATTTTAACTTAAAAATATTTGTTTTTTGATCATAAGTAGCTTAAAAGAATTTTTCATAAGATTAGAAAAACATAATTATAACAAAGGCATCAAATACGTTTTGTAATAAATATTATTTTACATACAAATATAATTGAATGATTTGAATAATAATTATATGAAAATCATCAAAACTCAAATTTAATAGAAGTTTGCTCGTGTGTTTTGAAATTTAAAGAATCCAGTATCGACTATTTCAGAATATTTAGTGATTAATAATTTGAAAAATATTATATTTTATTTAGATCAGTTTTAAATTATAATAAACAATATAAATCAATAACTTCTATTAGTAAACATTTTGTACATTTTTTATTTAATTTAATACCGAACAGAATATTACGAACAAATACATAACAATAAAAAATGGGTTTTATTAATACGCTGTAAAAGTACAAGGTAAATTAAAATGCAAAATATTTAATTCAAGAATACTACAGAATATCCATCATTTTATTATTTGTTTTCGAGTAGAATTTTATAAATTTGGGTCTTAAAACTGTAATGCGCTCTATTTTATGCGGCGGGCCGTATAA
>AYEL01072709.1:0-26964 GCA_000484575.1 Olivierus martensii
CGTACAAATAAAAACAATAAAAGCATTCAAACATAATTAGGCGAGCTGCAAGCGTGAGTTGAGTTTAGTTGAACTGCGAGACTTGGACAGTAAAAGTTAATAGTGAGCGATAAATTGTGAAAGCGAAAGTGGACTAAGAAGAACTGCGAGTTATTCTGAATTAAAGACGTAAATTACTGTTGTATGAGATAATTATCGGATTTTGTATTGAATTTAGTTATAGCGAAACAAGATTGTTTTGTGTGTACATAAATTGGACTATACTAAATATAGCTGTATTCACTCTTTATTAATCTCTACGAACTCGTAAACCGCAAAATGTGACAATATGATACTCTCTTAAATTATAATGCAAAAACATCAAAATAAAACCAATTTTTTTGTTTCCATTTAAAAACCGTGTTAAAGCGAAACCGTGTAAATTGAGTGCCGTGCAAATCGAGGGCTAGGTGTATATTCCCCAGTTGAGCGAGTAAAACGTTATAGAGTACGTAAGCAGCGAGGGATTTAGCTTTGTAAGCGATGCTGTGGAATATACTTTTTTTGGTAAAGGGATTTTTTCCAAGTTTAGAGTTAAAGTATACTTCAGCATTAAAAATTCATTTAAGTCTTATACGTTCGTATTGATGCTTGTTCACTTCAATGCTTATACACTTCTTTTCAATGCTTATATATGTTTTTAATGTTTGAGACCTTCTTTCTCAAGTATATTCACCATTTTTTCTGCCCCTTCAGGGGCATTTTCCAATAAACTAGTCCATTACTTTTTGTTAGGCCAAAATTTCTTATTGAATAAACTTTACAATATGTCGGATTACTGTACGCATATAAGCTAACTCGCCGGTTGTAGCAAATTGGTGTTCACCTGGCCGAAAACACTCGATTCCACGTTTTCTCAGTTCATCTAATAAATTTTCTGCTAGATTACTAAAAGCGAAAAAGAAAAAATTTGCCCTGAGGCGGAGTTGAACCACCTGCCACCTTACTTCACCAGGTCGTAGAAACCTCGATATTTCGAAAATTTCGGCGACTTTTAACATTGAATAAAATCCATTCTAAACAAGATTTTTCAAAACGGAAAATGGTCCACCGAGATTTTCAGTCGCACAACAACGTCAGAAATTTTCAGCAATTTTACGCAAAAATTGAAACTTGTATAGGTTGTCAAACGTGAAAATTCGATATATATTTTCCATTACACTAACACATATCTCGACGTGTTATACACACCAAATTTTTCAGCTTATTAATGCGAATCGACTGTTACCATTACCGTCGAAATCGGAGCAATATTAAGTCAAAAATCACCAAAATATGTTTATAACAATGGTACACTTACAATATGATTTAGCTCAACGCATTATACATCATATTGTTCGCCTAACTAAGACGAATCGGATGGTGCCATACCCGGCAAAATCAGAGTAATATTGGCCGACTTATTAAGTCCCGAATGTGCCGTTTATGAAAATTTCGCGGATGTTGCCTCTTTGCCAAGCCCCAATGTGGTTCTGTGAAACCGAATTTTTTCAACATCCTACACTCACCCCAACGGTCATTAAAAAAAAGTTCAAGTAAATCAGCCCAGTAGTTCCTGAGAAACACTATCGTCAGCACCCCCTTAATATTAAATGAATGTGTCAAGTACATTAGAGGTAGCGCGGTGATAGTAATTTAAGTCTACTATATAAATCAACTTGCTAACTTTAAACCTTATCCCATCAAAAAAACATTTCATGTAAAAATTGTAGCCAAGTCTCGTGCCTCTTTATCCGTAAAAAGTTGAACTCGCCGGTTGTAGCAAATTGGTGTTCACCTGGCCGAAAACACTCGATTCCACGTTTTCTCAGTTCATCTAATAAATTTTCTGCTAGATTACTAAAAGCGAAAAAGAAAAAATTTGCCCTGAGGCGGAGTTGAACCACCTGCCACCTTACTTCACCAGGTCGTAGAAACCTCGATATTTCGAAAATTTCGGCGACTTTTAACATTGAATAAAATCCATTCTAAACAAGATTTTTCAAAACGGAAAATGGTCCACCGAGATTTTCAGTCGCACAACAACGTCAGAAATTTTCAGCAATTTTACGCAAAAATTGAAACTTGTATAGGTTGTCAAACGTGAAAATTCGATATATATTTTCCATTACACTAACACATATCTCGACGTGTTATACACACCAAATTTTTCAGCTTATTAATGCGAATCGACTGTTACCATTACCGTCGAAATCGGAGCAATATTAAGTCAAAAATCACCAAAATATGTTTATAACAATGGTACACTTACAATATGATTTAGCTCAACGCATTATACATCATATTGTTCGCCTAACTAAGACGAATCGGATGGTGCCATACCCGGCAAAATCAGAGTAATATTGGCCGACTTATTAAGTCCCGAATGTGCCGTTTATGAAAATTTCGCGGATGTTGCCTCTTTGCCAAGCCCCAATGTGGTTCTGTGAAACCGAATTTTTTCAACATCCTACACTCACCCCAACGGTCATTAAAAAAAAGTTCAAGTAAATCAGCCCAGTAGTTCCTGAGAAACACTATCGTCAGCACCCCCTTAATATTAAATGAATGTGTCAAGTACATTAGAGGTAGCGCGGTGATAGTAAAAATAAGAACACTTGCTAGTGGTGCTGTATTAAGAGTTATAAGATAGTAATTTATTTTAGTATCAATTATATACTACATTATTGATAAAAACATTTAATGCGGTTTATAACCGATGTAACAATAGCTATGTGGTTGAATAGCATTAAATTAATTTTTCTAGCGACTCTTATAGATGTTCATTAATAAATTTTCTCTTCTATCTCAAAAAATGTCTTTCGCTTTGAAAACAACTTTATTTCTTATCTTTGCTTTCAATCATATCCATTTTTTATAGGATTAAAGATATTTTACCTGTACTGCGTTGCATTCCTATCAGAATTTTCAGATAATTTATGTAGAATTATTTAGATTAAATCTTTAATATAATCAATAAAGCGCAAGATTGAATTTATATATTTTAAAATAATGAATAATATTTAAAGAATATAAACATCTGTTGTTAGTTTTCTCCAATGATAATATTAAAAACTATTCTTTTCCGTATTATTGACTGCTTTAAAATTTCATTTTATCGCTTTAATTTTATTTTATAATTACAGTTATTTTGGTGTAAATTATTTTTTAGTTTTTTTAAATAAATTTAATTTAATTCAACTTTCTAATAAAACTATATTTGATTTTATTTATTTTGTTAGAAAGTTTTCTTTAAAAGGAAATTGCATTAGGATAACTTATGTCTTAATGAAACTAATCAAATATTCTGTTACTATAACGTCGGCTATTTTCCAAATATCTTCTATATTTTCTGTAAAAAGTAATTGTAAGAGTAAGTTTCGATAAATTGTAATGAAAATATCAATTTCAAGAATTATAGAATTAAGGCAGAGTGGGGGAAGGGCATTATCGGGATTTTTTATTATAAGATAATCGAAATTTTCCTATTTGATATTATAGTATTTTACTACAAGTCAATATCGACCTTAAGACATAGATAACTGACAACGAATGATGCGATTTCAGTTCGACCTTTACAAACGCGTCGCGTCCGAACAGCATACACGTCGGCCGGATGGCCGCGTGGTAAAGCTGCGGCTTACCACCCTGGAGGATCCGGGTCCCACACCTCCAGTTTTTCAGGAGGGGTCCGGGCCCGGCTCGTTGAACCCCGTCCTTCAGCCATCCGGTTGACCCCATCATGGGTGTTGGCCAGCCTGTGATGGGCTCTATAAGTGGCCGCCACCAGATAATGAATATCCCATGAGGATATGGCGGCTTAACCGAACTAACCTAACCTAACCGAACAGCATACACAACTTTGACAGGATCTTAAAAGTGCAATGATTCTTAAGATAACTTCATATTAGGAGATATTTTTTATAAGTATGAAGAATATTGATTAAAGTTTACATTAAGTAAACAATATTTTTGACATTTTAAAATTTATCGGGAAAAACCCTGATAAGCTCTGGCCTCGTAAATATTGTTATCTGGGGCGAGTGCGGATCAGCACCTCGGGGTAATCGCGTATTAGGTCGCTCTGGCCTCATAACGTGTTCAATCTTATTGTTTCGTGTTTTACATTTTAATCTGTTTATTAACTTTTATTTCTCGCGTAAACATGGTTGGCGGCTACGTCAGAAAAACCAACAGGGCCGATTATTCGAAAGAAACGAACGGAATATGAAGGTGGTCGAGATGACGATTGATAAATGTAAAGATATCATTTAAAATTTTCGTTTAAACCATTTTTTATTTGATAAAAACATTTTGTCATATTTCGCTATACCACCTCTCACATTTCACAAGGGGAGGACACAATCTCCGTCCCACCGATTTCGATCGGCTTTAACGTACAGGTTGGGGGCCATCGAAAAGTGGCTCGAGTAAAAGAGTTTAGGTCAGTACGCCTTCGTTTTTAAAAAAATCGAGGTCAAATGTCATGATTCCGGATAGCGCCGCTTATATACCTAAAAATTGTACCCTTTCAACCAAAGCGGCGGCGTAGTGGTTAATTATCCCTCCATTCACCAATGAGCATTGATTAATTAATTTATATAAAATTTCAAAATTTTTACATTATCGTCATATATTCATCAAATGAAGAAAAAATATTAGAATTTAGAATCCTGAGTATAGTTTGGTAGACTAATATCTTTATCAAATTGATCTTGGTAAAATTATCAGGATGGAAAGAATTCGTTAAAATATATTATAAAATATTCCAAAATTATATACAATACTTATAAAATTTGAAATATGCCGAAATTGATAAAAATTGAGAGATATACAAAATCGATTCCAATTTTTTAAATGTATTCTGAAAACTTTATACTCGATATGTTAATTTTTTGACTAGATTTGGATCTAAAATGCCAGTGAAGTGTAGACATTTCATTGGCTTTTAGCTTGGAATCACGTCTCTACAAAACTTGGATCACAGATTTTTAATAAAAAGTTATGGATGAAGTTACATAAAATTAATGTTTAATATCGCTACGTAATACTCAGAAGTCGATGATTTTTTCTATATTATATTATTTTAATAGAAAAATCGGCTAAAGTCGATAAATTTTAAGAAAATCTGTTGTTGTTTTCTGCCATACCGCTCTTAATGTTAATCAAATTATATGGTTGCTCAGTTCTGATTTTCAGTTCGAGTTAAATTTCAGTCTACTTTTTTTTAATCGCTCAAAATGAAAATACTACCAAATGGCCAGGAAAGTAACGCTTATTGGCAGTAAAAAATTGATAGTTCATATATTTATAAATTTGGCGGATTTCCCAGGAAATGCTGGGAGCCAGACCCTAGTAAATAAAAGTTACATAATACTAATCTGTAAATTCTTAATCAAAATTAAAAACAGGAATTAAAGGATAGATGTAGAAACCGAATGCTAAATTTCACAACGTTTCTTAAAATGGAGCGGATACTTTCCTGAAAATGAGTAGATACTGTAATAAATGTTTTTCTCAAATATCGCCAGTGCTCTTAAATTACCATATAAATTTGACAGATTTTATTTTAATTTAAACTTTAAAACATGAAATAAAAATTATCATTTGTTTTGAGATAGAATGTATGGGAATCCATATCCACATTCGAAGAAAATCTAGATTGAGAAATTCGAAGCTTGTTAAAATGAAATTCATAAAATCTCAAGTTTGTTAAAATGATTTTTAGTAATACGATTTTATTATTTATGAATTATTATTATTATTATTAGAAATCATTTCGGTATAATATAGTCTTCTACCGCCATCTGATGGAAATCGAACCAACCATTCGTTACAATTTAAGACGATAAATTCATTATTAAGAATAGAAGCGCTAAGATTTGGATAAAATTTCTTAATAGCGTAGAACGGTGAGAGATAGAATTCGCTTTTCCTTGTTCGGTGAAGTTTGATTCTCAAATATCGATCTTTCTATTATTTTGTTGGCTTAGGTTAATTATTAAAATATGAAAAAATGACGACTTTCTTGGAGATAATACACTGGTTACGAAAACTGACTATCATTTCCACAAATTATAGATATTGATAAATGTATTTCCATTTTTTTGGAATCATTACATATTCAAAATCTTACGAAAACATTCACGCTCAAAAATTTTCAAGGCCTATAAACATATTTTAAAAGTTAAATGTTGTTGAGTGTATTCTGAATTTAATCTTATCTTCAATTTTAAATTCTATAAATTGGCCAGAAAATTGTTATATGTATTTGATGTTTTTCACACTAAGAATGTTTTCCACGCGCATTTTCATTTCGCTAATAGACTAACTACAGAAAAACAGACGCTATTTTTTATTTATTACGCATTAAATCTATTTATAAAAATGCAATATGGAACAGTTGTAAGGTTATGTAGCTTAAATATTTTGTTGGTTTGGAATAAGTTCGGGTATGTAAAGATACACTAATAATATAAAAATTTGAATGTTAATAAATGCGACTTTACTCCTCTTTTTGTTAATACACTATCAAAAATAAAAGTTAAATAAAAATATATATTTTTTAATATAAACAAATACAAGGCCCCATATAATTTCCGGTCCGATTAAGCTAGAAAAGTTCTCGATGTTTATTTGTGATCCGAACCCCATTGAAGAGGAATCCCATCATCATCTCGAACGATAAAACTTCATTTATCGTCGTAAGACAACAGGAGTCGGAGATCCAGCTGGAAAATAAGACTAGCAAAAACAGGAAGAGTGCATCCGTCAAAGAAACCAGGACAGATACTTTCTCCCTTTTCTTCTTTAGGCCATAATTTAGTTACATTTATGAATTCATTCTATCTCGCCTCTTTAGATAAAATAGTAATTTTCTTTTGTCCGTTCTCTCCCAGTCACCTTCAAAGTTCTCGGCAATTCGTATAAACCGCTTGGAAAGATGGATTTTAGTGAAATCGGATTACTACGCTGTTTCCCTGGGATATAAATCGCGTGCCGAACATTTTGATTGCCTAGGTCTCGAAAAATAATCAGTTATTCCAATGATATCGTTATTTGCTGATGGAAACTAAAAGGCTTCGAATGCAGCGTTTGGCTCACAAAGAAATTTGTGGTTATTTTTTATACAATTTCTTCGTATGCGCCAGCTGTCCTACATTTCGTATATTCTAATAAATATTTGCTTAGAGGAATTGGAACCAAGTTCTTATTAAAACAATGAGCGCCGTTGCAAGAAATATGTAAACAGTTGTTTAGAACAGCGCTTCTCAAACTATGCGAAGCGAAATGCTGGGGTCGCAAAAATTAAATTCAAACACTTGAATTTCAGTTTATATGAAATCGATGTATGACATCACTATGGTATGAAAATAAATGACATCATAAATATGTAGCAACATGTGATGCTACGATGATATGAGATTTGACATGACTGTCGATATAATGTACATATAGAAAAAAATTGTGTATTAGAAATTCTCGGTTAATGCCGGGCTAATTCAAAAATTTATGAATTTCGGAACTTTATAATGCACTTAATATGACGTCAAACGACTGTCATATTATTAACAGTTTAATCGGTCATCTATGAATCAAAAACAATGCAAAAAAATTCATAGATTCATTGTTAATAAAATAATGTAAGAATTTTTCAGTATATGAAGGGCATAAAAGAAACGTAATGAAGAGCAAGTAGGACTGAATTTTTCAGATTCATCACATCATAATATATTTTACAAGCAATTCAGAACAAAAATAGTAAATAATTACAAGATGATTTTGATTTACAGGATGCAAAATTCTAAAGATTCCAATACGAATAAGTTTCTCAGAAACATAGGAATATAAAATTACAGATAGGAATTAATGAATAACAACATTTCTTTCCGAAAAAATAATGCAAAATTTCGTATAATTGCAATATAACTGATGAATTTTAATATTATAAATATGATTTTTTTCAGGAAAAAATAATTAATAAGAAAAAGTTGATTAAAAAGAAGAAAAAATTCAATTTTAAATTCAGGCAGAATTATTTTTTTTCAAACAAGCGAAATTTTGATATTATACTCAAAATACTTAATTTATAAATAGAAAATGCTACGTACTTCAATCAAGATTTTAAAACATTAATTTTAACATGTAGGTGTGTATCCAGATTCTTGTAATTTTAAAACTACAACAAAGGATTATTTACTTAAAAATAACTGAGATCTTTAAATGAGGAATAATACTATATTTCAGGCTTCAAAGAAGAAAAATTTCGAATTTTAAATTAAAATATAGATGGGCTTGTATTTTTACTAGATTCACGGAATTTTAATAAAACAGGAACAATTATTTCTCAATAACAACAATTCAGATTATAATAAAAATAAGGAATTGAAGGAAATCGCTTTTCAATTTGCAAGTAAGATTGAATTCTGATGTTTCGTGAAAATGTAAAATTTTTCAGGTAGACAGTTTTTCTACAATAAATAATTAAAATCGTAAATAGAAAACGATGATATCAGCTTCAAAAAAGAAAAAATCCAATTGTAAAATAGAGTTATGAAAAAATCTTTTTAGAATTTCCTCTGACATGGAATTTTAATATAGAAATTTAATATTACAAGTAAGGTTTTTCACAGTAAAAATTGTTAATATTTAAAAATATATAGCTAAACTTTTAAAGAAAAAAAAATCCATTTTAAAATGCAAGTTCGAATTTTCCAGAATTTGTGGAATATTCTTATAATACTAACATTGTTTCACGATAACAATAATCAAAACTTTAAACAGAGAAGACGATTCAGGCTTAAAAAAAGAAAAATTCAATTTTAAAATATAGCAAGTTTGTGTTTTGATTATATTCGTAAAATTTTGATATAGCAGAAAATATTATTATTATAAATAATAATAATAATAATTTTACAATAACGATAGTTCGACGGCTTATAAAAGAAATAGTTTGGGTTGAAAGAAAAACAATACACTTTTATTATGCAGCAAATTTGAACTTTCCTGATTTATGGAAATTTAATAGACTAATATAATTAAGGTTTTCCACAATGAAAATAATTCAGATCTTATATGGAGAACCATGATACAGGATGAAAATGAGAAAATTACTATATCTAATTTTAAAATACAGGTAAGTTAGAACTTTCCAGATTGATCTAATTTTAACATTGCAGGAAATATATATTGGAAACAACTTTCAAAAAAGAAAAATCGCTACTAAAATGGGGATAGGAGTGAACTTTCAAACTTCGTGAAATTGGATTTTTATATTTAAAGATTTTCATTATAAAACGGTTACAGATTACTGTAATAAAAAGGATAACTTGCATTGAAAGAAGAAAATTTTAGTTTTAAGCGCAAGCAGGTTTAAATTATTAAGACAGGTGTCATTTGCAAGTAAGATTTTTTCACAATAATAATAGCTAAAATTGACATTATAGAATTCAAAGAAGAGAATGTGAATTTTAATAATATGAGGTAATTGAAATTTTTAGAGTTGTGGAAGAGTATTATTACTAGTACAGTTTTCTCTCATAAGAAAAGAAGATTTATTAAATATAATTAATATGTATTTTTAAAGAAAAAAAACGTTATTAAAATGGAGGTAAGTATGAACTTCAGGGAATGCAGGTAAGTGAGAATTACATTAAAATTCAAGAAACTTTAATATTACGCAATAAGGATTTTTACATTAAATATAATTAATAAATTAAATAGTGAAATTGGAGCTTCAAAGAAGGAAACTTCGGCTTTTCTTCTTTGAAGCTCCAATCAGAAAGATAAGTTTGAACTTTTCAGATTCGTAGTAATACAATATCTGAGTATTTAAGAAATTTTCACAGCAAAAATAATAGTTAACAACTTAATTAGAAAACGATCGGGTTTTAAACAAAAGAAACTTCAATTTTGAAGTACATAACTTTAATTTATCGAAATTCTAGAATTTTAATATGGTAGGTTAGGTTTTATACAATAACAATAAATAGGACTTAATAAAAAATAACAACTTTGGATTGAAAGAAGGAAATTTCAGTTTTGAAAAGGATGAATTCTTGAAAATTTAACGTTAGGAATAAAGATTTTTTTAATAAAAAATTATGTTCTTGGAATCAGAACGAAAATTCATGTTTCAAAGAAAAAAATTTACAGTTTTAAAATGCAAGTAGATTTCAACCTTCAAAATTTATGGAAATGGTTTCTTAAGAGGTAGTTTTCACAATTAAAAATATTATCTAAAAACTAGGATTTTAAAATGAAAACGGAGATTTGTGCTTCAAAGAAGAAAAAATTCAATTGTAAAATGGAGTTATGGAAAAGAATATTTCTACAATTCCATCTGACTTGGATTTTTAATGTGGAAATTTAATATTTTATAATAAAAATGATTAGTATTTAAATCGGTATAACTAAATTTTCAATTAAAAAATCCATTTTAAAATGCAAGCTCGAATTTTCCAGATTTTGTGAAATATTTTGATATTAGGACATCGTTTCACGATAAGAATAATTGAAACCTTAAACAGAGGAGACGATTCGGATTTTAAAAAAAAAGTTCAATTTTAATATATAGCAAATTTGTATTTTGACTATATTCATAGAGTTTTAGTGTAGCAGAAAATATTATAAATAATAATAGTTTTACAATAACAATAGTTCGGATGGATAAAAAAAAACAGTTCGGTATTTAAATATTTATATACACTTTTATTATGCAGCAAATTTAAACTTTCCTGATTCATGGAAATTTAATATTATAGTTAAGATTTTTCACAATGAATAATCCAGATCTTATAACAATCCATCAATAAACAATCCAGATCTTATATTGAGAACGATGATTCGGAATGAAAAGGAGAAAATTACTAAATCCAATTTTAAAATGCAGGTAAGTTAGAACTTTCCAGATTGATCGAATTTTAATATTGCAGGAATTATATATTGTAAACAACCTTCAAAGAAGAAAAATCCTTATTAAAATGGGGATAAGAGTGAACTTTCTAAATTCGTGGAAAATGGATTTTCATTACAAAACGTTTAAAGATTAATAAAAGGGATAATTTACAATGAAAGAAGAAAATTTCAGATTTTTAAACGCAAACAGATTTAAATTATTAAGAGAGGTGTAATTTCCAAGTAAGATTTTTTTTCACAATAATAATAGTTAAAATTATAAAAATAATAACATTATTGAATTCAAAGAAGAAAATGTGAATTTTAATATACATGTAAGTTTAAATTTTTCAGAAACCTGAAATTTTGATACTACAAGAAAGATTTTTTTATAATCAGAATAATAACACGTAAGAAAGAAAAGTCATTAAAAAAGAAAAACTCAATTTTAACAATATGAAGTTTGTAGAATTGTAGAAATTTATTATTACTAGTACAGTTTTTTCTCATAAAAAAAGAATTAAGATTTTAAATATAATTAATTCATGCTTTAAAGGGGGAAAAAATCAATGTTCTTAAAATGGAGGTAAGTTTAGATTTCAAAGAATGCTGGAAATACATGTGGGAAATACATTAAAATTTAAGAAACTTTAATATTAAGCAGTAAGGATTTTTATATTAAGTATAGTTAATAAATAGAGAAAATTAGAGTTTCAAAGAAGGAAACTTCATTTCTTCTTTGAAACTCCAATCAGAAAGATGAGTTTGAACTTTTCAGATTCATAGTAATGCAATATTTGAATATTTAAAGTATTTTCATAGTAAAAATAGTTAACGAGTTAATTAGAAAACGTTCGAATTTCAAAGAAGAGAAACGTCAATTTTGAAGTACATAACTAATTTTTTGAAATTCTAAAATTTTAATATGGTAGGTAAGGTTTATACAATAACAATAAATAGGACTTAATAAAAAATAACAACTTGGGATTGAAAGAAGGAAATTTCAATTTTGAAAAGGATGAATTCTTGGAAACTTAACGTTAGGAATAAAGATTTTTTCAAAATAAAAAAGTTATATTCTTGGAATCAAAACGAAAAGTCATGTTTGAAAAAAAAATTACAATTTTAAAATGCAAGTAGATTTCAACTTTCAAAATTAGTGGAAGTGGTTTCTTAGAGGTCGTTTTCACAATTAAAAATAATATCTAAATTAGTATCTTAAAATGAAAAACGGCGATTTAGGCTTCAAAGATCAGAAATTAAAATGTTAAAATGCTTCAAATTTCCAAAATTATGAAATTATTAGAGGTAAGTTTTTTTTACCATAACAAAACACTTAATTTAAAAAAATACGAATTTTTAAATGAAGATAACATTTAATTTTCCAGATTCGTGAAATTTTTTCATAAGAAACATTATTAAGTATTAATAATTAATTAGTTTCAAAGGAGGAAAAATTCAATATTACAACGTACACAAGTTTAAACTTTCAGTGATCCAGAGCTTTTAATATTAAATATAATTTAGAATCTTTCATCATGAAAACAGTAAAAATATATTAGAAGAATTATAATAACGATTTAAAGCATGAAAAATTTTTTAAATCCAAGTAAGTTTTTAAACTTTTCGTAAATTTGAAGTTCTAAAATAATAGTTAACTAAGAATGTTTCATGAACAGAAAAGTTATATTAGAAGAATGAATCGTTCATATTAAAGCATCAGTGATGTATCTTCATTGAGATAAGTATCAAAATTTAAAATCTTAGGTATATGATTACTCTAATTTAAGATATAAATTAAGATAATATTTATAATAATAAGCACTATATTATTTAGAGAATAAATCTGTTATAGTTTTATATGTTCGTATTACGACATAACAACATAAAACATAACAACACTCAACACGAAAATACACATAACTGAATTACAACAATTTTTTCATCGCATTCAACTATCAACATAACCATGCACAAGCACGCTGGATAACATAATTACATAACCCAAACACGTGCTTCCCAAAATCCATCCCCTGGGTCCTCGTCCTGGGAAGTGGTAACGCCAATTTATAACATTGAAATATTTTTATTAATTGGCGGCTGAAGGGGCTCTGGTAATTTCTTTTTCTAAACTGATGCTCTATTTTCTTGAATCATGCTATAACTATACTTTATCGAAGATAAAAAATAGAGCGAAAGTCAACAAGAGAAGCATAGATACCTGCTGGATCAGAAACGATGAAGTTTGTTCAACTAACTAGCACTCGAATGGAAAAATTTAACAGATTTATAGTTATTGCAGAAATATTTCAAAAAGTTGAATGTCCGCTATTTTTTGAAGGATTGAATCTACAAGATTTTAATTAAACATATATTTAAACTGGCATTAACATTCTGATCAACTTGCTAAATTATATAAATTTCAATCGAATACTTTAAAAATTATTAAGAAAAAACCTTTCAATATTGAATGCCTGCCATTTTTAAATTATTGCGTTTAAATTGTTAATAATGTACATTTGTCATCGAGGCCATCACCAATGATATGACAAACCTGCTTAATTTAATAAAACTCCATAGAATATTTCAGAATGTATTAACAGAATATATCAAGTTTGAACGTTAGAAATTTTCGAATGATTAAAATTGGAATCTTAAGGTAATACGGCTTGAAGACTATTTATAATATTGAAAATTATCATCAAGTTTCACAAAAATCTGTTCATTAGTTCAAAAGTTATTAGTAGAATGGACACAGGCCGCACAGAGATCCTATATGCCTCACTTTCCGAATATAGGCTAAAGCTCCATTGGGTTACAGTGATTGGTACAATAGGATCTTTTCAACCCGGTGATGGCCTGAAAAGATTGCTTTGCCCCGGATCCCCTCCGAAGAGGACCCATTTCGACATGGTGAAGGGCTTTTCTGTTGTTCTATTGATCATTTCAGTTCAACCTTGATATGGTCAAGATGTCAACAATAAAAGAAACTAAGATGTTCTCGAAATACAAACTCCTATATAATTTTATTATAATATCAAGGTCAGTCACTACAAAGTGAAAATGATATTGATATCTATATCGAATAAGTTTATAAAAACTTTGTCTTGTTTACAGAATTATCGGACACTATTCAACACTGGTATTTTCATGAAGGAAAAACAATTTATTGAACTTCACGTCAAAATAAAATAACATCTATTTTTACATAGATAGATTATTGAAATAAAGGAGTTTTAAAATCAACCTATTATATTTTGATGCAAATTATTATAAGCAAACAAGACCGGTTCCATAGGTGAGGCGGTGAGCAACCGCCTCAGACGCCGGATTGATATAGGCATCAAAATGAATTGCAAAAATATGAAATGTATAATGAACAACAAAAAATATTAATGTGACAAAATTCCTAATAATAAATAAATAGAAGGAAATATTCTGACTGTGTTTTATCAGTTGCTATAAATTTGAGATTAATTAAAAATGAACAGAATGTGTTTATTTTTTAATTAAATTAAAGATTTATTATAATTTTAGTTTTGTCGTTTATTCACGCAAATTATCTATTATATTTTTATATGAGATTGAGAGCCAGAGTGGACCAGTTTTTTTAAATATAAATAATAAAACTTGTTTTATATTTAATATAATTTTTTATTTCGATATTACAGTTGGACACTAGAATATTGAGTTCAGCTTTGGTGATGGTAAGGTGTAGGGAAGGAGGAGCCCGTTAGTTACAGTAATGTTTCTAAAGGATTCCTTGTAGACTTCGTTATGGTCTTTGAGGATTTTCAAGTTCCTAGTCCGTCGTTACAATAGTATGCCGAGGATTTTTTGTCAGCAGATGACGTCACTTTCCAATTTTCTGAGAGAATACTAAGTTGCGGGGCGAAACAAGCCCTTCCATAGGCTGCCCAACCCTGGTTGGTGGAGCAGGGGAAAAGCTTTGGCTAGTCTCAGAATACGACATGAGCTGCCCAACCCTGCAGAGGGGTCAGTGGGATTGTGGAGGACGGGGATCGACATGCCGGGCCAGATCCCATGATAAATATAATGGGTGGGACCCAATGCCGGATTAAGACACTTAGATGCCCTAAGCACTAACTAATTTTGGTGCCCCCTTACACTTGTAATTCAATATATATAAAACGAAACTTACATTTTCATAGACTAAACAGTCAGAGCTGAGTGTGCTATTGCAGGTTCTCCAAACTATGGCCCGTGGGCCAGATGTGGTCCATGATATGATTTTATCCAGCCCGCCAATTGGAATAATTTTTCAATAAGAATCCGCAGGCAGCCGGATGGCCGAGTGGTAACGCTTTGGTGTGCCACGCAGGAGGACTTGGGATTGCGTCCCGGGTCTGGTTCCGGATTTTTTTCGGGGTGCTGGGCCTGGCCCAGCAATTTTCGTCCTTCACCATCCGGCCTCTCCACGGGTGTGGGTGCAGCCCGTGGTTGGAACTGGCCCCGCCCTTTAGTAATCTCTCTGATTGGAAAGGAGCGTAAAAATGCAAAAAAGTGCGCTTCCACGGGTGTGGGTGCAACTCGTGGTTGGAACTGGCCCCGCCCCCTTACACGGGTGTGGGTGCAGCCCGTGGTTGGAACTGGCCCCGCCCCCTTAGTTAATCTTCCTGATTGGAAAGGGGCCATAAAATATGCAAAAAATAGGCTATTTCGGACGGCCGGATTGGCCGCGTGGAAATGCTTTGATTCAGTCTGTGGTTGGAACTGGCCCCGCCCCCTTAGTAATCTCCCTGATTGGAAAAGGGGTGTAAAAAAATTATATTAATATAGAAACGCATAATCTAATTCACACAGACGATATGCAGAAAAATAAATAAATAATAAGAATCCGCAAAAAAATACGGGGTGTTGATAGATTTCAAATGCATTAATTAAAATTGGGTTCAAAATATATTCCTGAATAGCAAAAAGTAACTGTAATCCAAGTTACGATCTTTCTGACTGTAAAAAGTCAGTTAAAATGGACAAAAGAAGAAAAAGGACTCAAAACAGAATAAAAAATATTCCTTATATCTGCTTCATTATTGTATTAGTTTATCCGCTTTCAATAAAACTCATATATCAAATTCTAGAGTTTTTTTTTTTTGCTATGGCCCGCAGAACGATGCTGAAGTACCCAATGTAGCCCTCACGGAGAAAAGTTTGGAGACCCCTATGCTATTGGAATAGTCATTAAGCACCTTTGAGGCTGTTTGAGACTTTGAAAGCAAGAATGCGATTATGAATGCAGATGCAATTAACACCAGTGACAATTGGTAACTAATCTAAGAATTTATTATGAGTTTTTTTTTTTATATATAT
The DNA here is from genome assembly GCA_000484575.1 of Olivierus martensii. NCBI lineage: Eukaryota > Metazoa > Arthropoda > Arachnida > Scorpiones > Buthidae > Olivierus > Olivierus martensii. The sequence goes on from AYEL01072709.1 coordinate 16,246, forward strand.
ATATTTTACGTCCCCTTTCCAATCAGGGAGATTACTAAGGGGACGGGGCCAGTTCCAACCACGGGCTGCAGCACCTTTGAGGCTGTTTCAGACTTTGAAAGCAAGAATGCGATTATGAATGCAGATGCAATTAACAGCAGTGACAATTGGTAACTAATCTAAGAATTTATTATGAGTTAGTACCCATCACTTGTACTGTTTCAAACGCGTCTAGACTTGTTCAAAATTTGTATAATTTCCAATCTGCCAGAACAATGTACTTTATTTTGCAGGATAAACATGATGACACAAGAGAGAACACTTTATAAGCAGAACTTATTAATTTTTCATTAAATTTTAAAAATGGTTATAAATTCAATTAATTTAATAATTTAAATGATAAATTCAGATTTGAAAAATTTCTGTGGTCCCCCCTTCCCTTGATGCCCTAAGCACGTGCTTACTTTGCTTATAGGTTAATCCAGTACTGGTGGGACCCGAGGCTGGAACTCGGGTCCTCCAGAGTGGAAGCCGAAGCATTTCCATGCGGCCAATCCTGCCGACTCTGCCGAGGGTTCTTCAAAGACCGGTAATGGTCTTTGAGGATCGATATTCCCCGGGCCCGTTACTTAAGGCGACGTATCCTGCGAAGCTCTCAATAGACTGGTGACGGTCTTTGTTAATTGTCTATCCTCGGGCCCGTTTTTACGGAGAGGTATTCGACGGGGGTTCTCGCGGATCGGTGACGGGTCTTCGAGATCTCCAGGCCCCAGTCCCGTCTTATTGTTTTCTATGGGGGTCTTCGTACGCAGGTGAAGATCTTCGAGGACTGTCAAGTCCCAAGCTTGCCAGTTAAGATGACCGGCAGGGTCCTCGCAGACTGGTGATAGTCTTCGAAGTCTTGGGTCCGTCAGTTACGATAATGTTTCTTACGAGGTCCTTGGGACCGGTGAGAGTATTTAAGGATTATCTGGCTTCGGGCCCATTGGTTACTGTGATGTTCCAATGAGGTTCTTTCAGTCCTAAAAGGATTGCTTCGTCCCGCGCCCCTCCGAAGAGAACCACCTTGATGTGGTGGAGGGGCTTTTCTGTTGCTCTATTGACCATCTCAGTTCGACCTTGATATGGTCAATATGCAAACAATAAAAGAAACTAAGAGGTTCTCGAAATACAAACCGTAATATTGTATATATTACTTTATATAACATTGTCGGCTGGATGGCAGAGTGATAACGTTGTGGGTGTGCTACGCAGGAGGACTCGGGTTGATATCTCCTGAAAAGTTTTTTTCGGTGTGCTGGGCCTGAGCTGGCGATCCCCGTCCTTCGCCATCCGGTTCTCCTACACGGGTGTGGGTGCAGCCTTAGTTGGAACTGGCCCCACCACTTAGTAATCTGACTGAAAGGAGCGTAAAATGTACAAAAAAAATCAAAATTCATATTTGTTTCCAGTAATGATTAGCAATAATTTTTGTCAACAATGAAATTAACAGCAACCATTTAACTCTTTTAAAGTGATGATTGAATTTTGACCTACAAAACAGATATCTGGAGAATTTTAATTGCCAAAAAACGATTTATAAAATTCAATTTTTTTTAATAATAATCAACAGTTGTTAAAACAAAATATGTGAATTAAAAAATAGAATTCATTTTACTATTATCATTATATATAATAAAATTATTCTTACTTCTTCTTTTAATAGGAAAACAAATGAATCATCTTTAATTTAAGATACAACAATACATACTATTTATCATTCACTACATAATTATATATAAACAGATTCTAGATATCTAGAATAAAAATAATTCATATAATTTATTTCTAAATGAATATTTCTATCAATCAATTGTTCCTATCAATGTCCAGATAGATAAAAAAATTAAATGAATAAAAACCTTAACAATATAAATTTCAATTTTTTTAAAATGGCAATTTTCAATCGTCTGATTACGATAGTGAAGCCATTCTGGACCCTATTGTAAATGACCCTCATTTCTATTCTTTAGTCTGATGATTACAGAATAGGAATCAGACAGGATAGAGCCGGATCCAGATCTCTCATATAAATATTTCAAGGGCTGGGACCAAGGATCTTGTCTGGGACTCAGGTTCTCTAATATAGCGTAATATAGGAATCAGACAGGATAGAGCCGGATCCAGATCTCTCATATATTTCAAGGGCTGGGACCAAGGATCTTGTCTGGGACTCAGGTTCTCTAATATAGCGTTTCCTAACTTGGCCACGCAAATTTTTTATATTATGTACAGCATTATGGAATCCCATTAATTTAAAACTATAATCTCCTAACCATTAACCTACGACAATATTTTTAACTTTTCAAATTAGATAGCTAGCTATAATATACAATTTGATTTTTCTTAAATTAAAATTATATGCTATATTATTATATTTTTGATATCAAAGTGATTGCTATTTATTTTTTCGCGGAACCCATAATGCCACCTCACCTAAACACAGGATTCCACAGAATATATATACCGGGTGTTTTTCTTGAAACCGAACACTGATTTTTGGCATGGAGCCAAGCTTCATTTCTGATTGTTTATTGATAATAATTTCCATCGATTTATATTTTAATATATATATATCGATTGTAATTTTGTACCGATAATGAGATTCGTATTTAATTAAAATTTTATTAAAACTGCCAATTAATTTTAAAGCTTCCGTTAAATAATACAATCATAAATCTAAGATGTTATCGATCGTATTGATCTAAAAAGACTATTTATTAATCACGTAATGCAATTATTTAATTTTAGAAGCGTAATTTTTTAAATAATGGAATTCTTTTTATTTATAAAAGAATTTTTCGGACGATTTATATTTTAAAAGGTAATACAGGAATACCTCGATTATCGCGGTTTCGATTCTCGATTTATCGCGGTTTATAATTTGATACCAAAATTCGAATTATTGCGCTCAAATTCGAATTATCGCGGACGCGAGATGTAGCCCATTACATATGCAACCAGAATTACATTTAGTTCGAGTCGCCACTCTCCAAGTAGCGCTTCGTTTTTATCCGATAGACCCGCTCACCATTCACCAGTAACTATCCACCTCTACTCGAAGCGCATGTGGATATTTATTTCTCTTCTTATTTACCCCTACAGTGAATGCTAAAAGAAACAAGGATGATATCGAGGCTACAGCTATCAAGAAGAAACGTAGAGTGATCAACTTAGAAGATTAGCACGCTCAACACATTTCTTTTCTTACCTTCTACATAAAATTTAATTAATATATTTGGAAAATCCTTGGCTACCTTCTACATAAAATTTAATTAATATATTTGGAAAATCCTTGGCAATGATCACTATTTCACAGCATCATTTATCCCAATTATCGTGGATTCGATTATTGCAGTATTTTTCGTGGCAACATTAACATATTTGAAAAATCCTTGGCAATGATCACCCATTTTACATGCATTATTTCTGATTATCGTGGAATTTATTATTGCAGTATTTTTCATGGCAACAATAACTGCGATAATCGAGGTATTCCTGTATATAAACTTTTTGAATTTTTAAACTCGCGGATTCGATTATTGCGGTATTTTTCGTGGCAACATTAACCGCGATATGAGGTATTCCTGTATACTTAAAATATAACTAAAGTTACCGCTTACCATTTAAAGCGATACTTTGTCGACGATTTAGCACCGACAGTGAAATAAAGAGTAGAATTCTCGAACCATCTATTATTTATAAATTGAGAATTACAAAAATAGAATATTTAGTTATAGGATATTGTATGCCGTTCCGCTATAAATCCGTCTAAATTTCTGTTAATCTGAAAAAATGCTTCGTTTTTTTCTTTTCGGTAAACAAACTGTAGTTTATTGACACTCCATAAATATTTGCACGTTCACGTGGTTGGAAAGCTGCTGTCCATGTATCGACACCATCGACGAAAAATAGTCCATATTTTGGTCGATATTGATTGCTAGACCGATTTTCATGCCATGGCTGTTGAAGAACTGCCATGGCATGAAAACCATATTAAAATGAAACAATTTAATAATAAACCGAAAATTTAAATATTTTTCCCACTTTTCTTGTTATACACACAATACTGTGGAACCAACCAATCTTAATAACTGACTAGTCTATTTTAATTAGTAGAATTTTATAGTAATTGAAATTAATTTTTGGTCAAAAATTGGAGATGTCTGGGAATAAGAGAAGTAGAAGGGTCGATTTCGTCGAACAATGACGAAACTAGATGGTCTTCTTTCAAACAATAAGGTGATACGATGACCTGTGGTCGAATAAAAAATAAGTTGGCTTTCCGAGAAGGAAGGACAGAGGACATTCGAAAATAAGATGGCAGAAATGTAACTCGGAAGGGGAATTCCTATTCCTCCCGTCGGTGATCGTTTTCCACCAGGACTAGGGAACGAAAATATAAAAAATAATGGAGGCATGAAATAGATTTTTATTTTTTATTCTCCCACGTCAAATAACACTCTCTATTGTTCGGGTAAAATCCGTAATTCGGTTAAATAATAGATCCGTATTGTGTACTTCAATCTTTGACATTTTCGTTCCGATGTGCCGAGTTTTAACGAAATAGCTTAATCTTGTATTTTATTTTCTGTTTGTTTCCGAATCGGTTCTCCTATCCTGGATCCCTGCCTCACTTACTCCCAGCCTAATTCGAAAATGCCGTAATATTTCGATATACAGGAATACCTCGATTATCGCGGTTAATGTTGCCACGAAAAATACCGCAATAATCGAATCCGCGATAATCGGGATAAACAATGCATGTAAAATGGGTGATCACTGCCAAGAATTTTTCAAATCTATTAATTAAATTTTATGTATAAGGTAAAAAAGAAATGTGTTGAGCGTGCTAATCTTCTAAATTGATCACTCTACGTTTCTTCTTGATAGCTGTAGCCTTGATATCATCCTTGTTTCTTTTAGCATTCACTGTAGGGGTAAATAAGAAGAGAAATAAATATCCACATGTGCTTCAAGTAGAGGTGGATAGTTACTGGTGAATGGTGAGCAGGTCTATCGGATAAAAACGAAGCGCTACGTGGAGAGTGGCGACTCGAACTAAATGTAATTCTGGTTGCATATGTAGTGGGCTACATCTCATGACCGCGATAATTCGAATTTTGAGCGCAATAATTCGAATTTTGGTATCAAATTATAAACCGCGATAAATCGAAAATCGCAATAATCGAAACCGCGATAATCGAGGTATTCCTGTACATTACTTTAGTCCATCCTCACAAAACGTAAAATTCGAAAAAGGCGGGATGTCTTAAGGATAAGTGTGAATCGTATCCATCAAGCCGGCCATTTGTTTATTATGTGACTGATAAAATTAAATACAGTAATTCTTCTTTTGTTATTATCACACGGTACTATAAACAATTAGCGTAAACATACTGGAATCTACTATATTAATATCAGACTTTATAATTACTTATTAGTTTTGTTATAATTCTTTGTTGCGGTTCCGCCACTTATATGCTATTATATAAATATTGATTAAATCGCTTAAATAAAAATAAGATGTATGCCATCATTTTTTGTCATACATCGCTCTTCAATTTCTAAACTTCAGACTAGGGAATGCAACTGATGTACAGTCGGTTGCAGAAAGATCCGAACATCGTTCACAGGGGTAGCATAAGAGGAAGTAGTATGGATTACAAAGTCTGGAAATTCCAGGCACAGTTACGGAGAAGTAAATGGACTCTTCTCGTTGCGGAGGAAACAGGGGACGGGTAGATTTCAGAGATGCGAAAATTTCAATGACGTAATTGACATGATTAAGTGCTGTTATGCGATGTTTGCTGTATTCTTCCAGCACTTTCAGTTTTTACAAAACATTGAAAGACAATTTTAGTTTTGAATATTCTCCTTATAACTTGTAAGAACATAGTATTGAATTTCATTTCAAACTAGATTAAATTATATCGAACTTTGTATAAATTTAATAATAAAACATAAATAAGTCATCTAAATATATATGTCCCTGGAGTGATGTAAACTTTCAAAATTTAATTGTTTGTTCGCAATTCGTCGAATAATTAAAACCGACAGAGAAATGAAATGTTTATATGCTGATAACGTTTAAAACTCTCATTTACTATATATTTAGTCGCCTAAAATTTATTATTTATTGTAACATAAACTGATTTTGAAATATTTAACGTTTAATTTAATTAATTTCCAGGTAGATTTGGCCTATTAATTTTTTATACGCATCAGTGTTTGCCAGATATCAAGTAGTGACATGTTATATATGTTTTGTTTGTCTACAATATATACAGGACAACCTTTCCAGACAAGACCTTTGGAAATTATGTAAAATATTTATCCAGTCAGACAGAACTGTTAAAGTAACCGAGATCTTTCGCTCATCACTGATTTGAGTGATGAGCGAAAGATCTCGGTTACTTCGACTGTTATTTTAATTAGCAAACTAGAATACGTTGATAAACTGTTATGTAGTGTTATGATGAATAAAATATAAACAATAGGCATGTTAGGTATCAAACATAATTTACGTGCAAATATAGCGTAGCCCAGGGTTTCCCAAGGTGGGTTCCGTGAAATATATATTTAGGATTCCGCGAGACAAATTGCCATAATAGTAAAATAACACTTATTAATGTTATTACACGTTAAATCTTAACGTGGCGGGTTCAAGGTTAGCGTTAGGTGCTGCGCTATGGCGAGGGTGCAATGACTAGTGAGAATTTCAATTGAAGGTTCTGCGGAAAAATAAGTTTGGAAACCCATGCAAAGCCTATATTTGGCCAGATAGAAATAAAAACGAGTCATTATAACATTTCAAACACAATTTTTTATTTTATAGATATAGGGCCTACTGGATACTTTCCGCCGAACTTTTCGGACTTCAACAACTTGTTGTCTGAATCGGCTTATTAAAGTGCACCTGAGTATGCAGATTATTGCTTGCTAATTCAGTCATTGCCAGTAATTTTATATCCCTAATTTGCTACATTAATATTTATTATGTTACCTAATGTATTTATAAAACATAAAAGTAAAGAAAATCAACGAAATAGTGTCCTGTCGTATAAATTTAAAACCCATTCAATTCACCTTCCTACCCCCGTTGCTAAGCGACTGTCTGCATTATCGCTACCACGTTATACTTACACCGATCTACTGCTGGAGTAATTATGCGATCCGTTTTTGCATATTGTAGGAAAGCCCAACCGTTTCCGCTAATGTTCGGATCTTTCTGCAACCAACTGTACTTCAGTTTGATACTTGGATATTTTTGTACTCGATACATTTACAGTGATACCTCGGTATACGTCAGCTTTGGAATAAGTCCAACTTGGTATACGACCGACTCGCGTACTAGAACTTGTACGAGTCTGTAGTGCGTTCTCTTAAAAACACATTCCTTATATAAAAATTATAACAAATCATAATACTGAAGAGAAGGCCGAAATTAAGTTTTTTTTGGATAGATTTTTAGTAAAAGTCAAATCTGGTAAGTCTCAACAAGATCCAAATAAGGAAAAGAGACACAAAATAGAAAGAGAAAAAAATACCATAATTTCAGATTACTGAAGTTTTATTAGAAGCGGACTCTCCTTCCAAACAATAACATCTCCTCCTCCTACCTTCTCAACACCATCCAAGTGGGTACTCGACCCTTCTCAGCGAGGCAGCGAGATTATTTACTGTAATTGCTTTTGTATTTATATATTTAAGTATTAAGCAGTATTTAAATTATTTTGTACAATCCGATCAATGTAATAACAATATGATTTTTTAATGGGAACGGATTAATCATTTTCCCTTTATTTCTTATGGGAAAAATTCATTTGGTATATGTCGTGTTTAGTATAAGTCCAAGGATCTGGAACAGATTAAGGATGTAGACCGAAGTACCTCTGTATTTATATCACTTTCTATTTTTTTCCAAAGTAACAAAGTACGCATTTTGTTATTTAATATGACAAAATATTTATCATCAGATAAAAAATGGTTTATAAATTTAAAAAATAATTTAAATTTAATAAAAAATTTTAATCGATATCTTTACATTTATTAATCGTTATGTTGACAACGTTCACATTTCGTTCATTTCTTTTGAATAATCATCCATGTTGGTTTTTCTGACGTAGCCGCGTTATATGTTAGAAAAAGATGTTAATAAACAATTTAAATGTAGAATACAAAAATATAAAATTAAACGTGTTATGAGGCTAGAGCAGTCTAAGAGCTGATCCGCACTTGCCCCAGGTAAAAATATTTACGGGGCAAGAGCTTACCAGTGTTTTTCTCAAAAAATTTTGAAATATAAAAAAATATTGTTTATTTATTATAAACGTTAATCAATATTCTTCATACTTACCAAAAAATAGCTCAATATGAAGTTATCTTAAGAATTATTGCACTTTTAAAATACTGTCAATGTTTTGTGTGCTGTTCGGATGCGACGCTTTCGTAAAGATTGATGTAATTACTGGAATCGCATCATTAATCTTGCGTTATCTATGTCGATAGATCGATATTAACTTGTAGTAGAATACTACAAAATATTAAATAGCTAATTTCCATTATCTTATAATTAAAAAAATCTCGATAATGCATTTCCCCAATTTCGCTTATCTTATAATAAAAAAGCCCGATAATGCTCTTTCCCCAACTACTCCCTTACCCACTCCGCCTTATAAAACTCGAAAACCGATTTTTAAATTTAAAAATCCTATTTTAGATACAACATCTAATATGCAAAATTAATTATTTAATTAAAAAAGTTAACATTTTGACTTGAAATGGCCTCGTGCATATTATGTGAGGATTTCGCAGATTATAGCTGAAAAAAATGTGGTTCGAAATATTACTGTATTTTCGAATAAGAGTTGTAAGTGACGCAGAGATCCAAGATAGGAGAATTGACTCGGAAACCAAGATGATAAACAAAATTTATATATTTATTCAAATAGGAAGAAAAATAGATATTTTTCTTAGGAACTTTAATAACTTTAACATTTTAAGACCTTGTGGCCCTACGCGGCCGCTTAATCCGTCACTGAGTAGCATCAAATATCGATATTTTTCAGAAATGTTCCCTCCTTATCCCAGACTGTCCAGATTATTTACTCTCAAGTTTACGTGTAATGGGATATGGTGAATAAATTGCATCTGGTGTCAGAACCTCGTGTTGTTTTAATCTGGTGATGATTGAATCTATCTATACCCCGAGGTCCCCACAATAATTTAGATATGTTATATTGCTTGTAAATTGCCCTCTATATATTTGTTTATTATTTAGTTATTTCTGTCTTAGTGGTACCAATGAGAAACATCACAATACTTTATTAGCTTCGAATAGAAGAGAATGTTTATTTTCAGCATTTACATATTAATTTTTGGAATATTATTTAATTTTTCGGCTTATATAAATTAATTAGCATACCCGTGCCGGCGTTGCTCGGGCAGTTCATGGTGTTGTACTTAAGTTTCTCTTTCTCTTAAATTATAACCTTTTAGATGACCTTCAGGATTTTCTTCAATATATTCTGAAAATCTTTCCCGAATAGATATGTTTTCTATTTGAAATATGTGTCTTTTTGAATGTTCATGTCTTTATCTTTCTTTCTCTATTAGAATTCTGTCGAATTTGTTCGCCCCGAGTTAAACGCATTCGTTTAGCACCAGGAGTTAATTCACCTAAAGAATTCTTTCTTTATGAAATTTATACAACTGTATGATATACGAAAAAGTTATATCAAAACACGTGAAACAGCAGTTATAGTCTCGAACCAAGAACATCAAGAAATACGTGAATTAATCTCAAATACAGATTTCTTCTTCATAATAAAAACTTACATGAAAAAATAAAATAATCAGTGATTTGAAAAAAGATGATAAATTAAATAATAAATCAGTAGTAGCATAAATATATGATGATAGATTAAATAATAAATCATAAATAATTCATAAATAGTAGCATGATTAAGTAATAAATCAGTAGTAGCATAAATATTTCGATCATTTTTATAAAATTCTATTATTGTAAGTCAAATTGTTGCGTTGCTATGGCAATGACGGTTCGTTTCTCTACAGGTGGTAATGATAGTGACAATCTTAGGCTGAATTTCCTCAGGCCACTTATCTTGCCCTATAATTGTGACAATCTTAAGGGGCGTTAGGAAATAACAGTTTATAGTCTCGAACCAAGAGCATCGAAAAATACGTGACTTAATCTCAAATGCAGATTCTTCTACTTAATAAAAACTTACAACAATGAAAATCACGAAATAAAATAATTATTGATTAAAAAAAGTTAATAGATTAAATAATAAATCAGTAGCAGCATAAATAATTCGATAATTTTTATAAAATTGTATTACCCTAAGTCAATATGCGTTGCTATGGCAATGACGGTTCGTTTCTCTACACGTGGTAATGATAGTGACAATCTTAGGCTGAATTTCCTAATGCCCGTTATCTTGCCTTATAATTGAACATACAGGCACAGGTATTTAGATTTATATATATTATATATAATATAATATAGATTAGATATCTCTAATAATCATATCTGCGAATAATACGTGATCGTTAAGCCTAACCAAAGTTTAACATAAGTACCACGTGGTCACTAAGCCTAATCAAAGTTTAACTTAAGTATATTAGGCTAAATAAAGTAATGTAAGCTATAATCAATAGAAAATTAGAAAAATATTT